>AZIM01004471.1:63313-75768 GCA_000516915.1 Ophiophagus hannah | reverse complement strand
CATGGCGGATTTTATATGTAATGACCAACACCTTGAACCTCACCCAGAGGGAGACTGGCAACCAATGCAGCTCGCACAGGAGGGGTGTAACATGGGAGTATCGGGTCACTCCCATCACTCCCATCACTCCCTTTATATTACTATGGGAAAGGGAAAAGTTGTGGTTCGATGTTAACGCTTTATTTTACTGCAACCAAGGGAGTCAGAAGTCAATGTTTTTTTTTCTTTTCCCCAGCCCTTCCTCACTTCTCTTTTTCCCCTTTCCCCTCACTGTCTTCCTATTGTATTTTGTATTTTGTATTTTATATCTTATTTTATAATCTAATAATTTTTTTCTGAGAAAAAAGGAGCATTATTTTTGCTTAAGGTGCAAGAGGTCATTTTATACAATTTATTTTATACAAAAGGCAGCATAATTATTCTCAGTTAAACTCTAGGAAGAAGGAAAGTTTTGTATAAGAAGGGAGGGAGGGAAGGAGGGAAGGAGGGAAGGAGGGAAGGAGGGAAGGAGGGAAGGAGGGAAGNGGAAGGAAGGAAGGAAGGAAGGAAAACAACCTTTAACAGAGTTACTGTTTACCTAGGATATTACAGGAAGATAAATGTTTTTTTTTCCCCAAGAATTAAAGATCCCAAACCATTTTGGGTTTTAAGCCTCATTATTAAGTCAGTAGAAAACCTATAGCCACAGCAACATTTGTGTTAGTATCATTTCCTAGGTGTTTTCTATAAACTTTCCCCAATAACAATCTAAATTCAACTTCTTTAATATGAAAGTAATTTCTGAAACCTGTATTAAATTCATTTTTGTGTCATACAGTTATTAAAAGAAGCAATAGCAAAGTAATTATTCAGCATACATTTTTACTGCAGAGTTTATCTAAATTTCCTTTTTTTCAGATTATTTTGAATCTATAAAACTGGTATATTATCCTATAAGTCTATCTGATCTGTCTTTCCTAAATATCAATAGAGGTTTATTAAGTTATCTGCCACTTAAGAATATTTAACTGTATTCTTAAGTAGAAACTTTGATTTTGTTCTCAGAATATAAATTCTACCATAGAGTATGTCCTCTTGCCTCCTCTCAGGTACTGATAGTGTTTTATAGTTTCAGTTTGCAATAATTTCTTCTAATATTCTCTTTCTTCTATCTCCTAAATAGTTTCATCTAGCTCATGGGATGGATTTGAAGGTCAAGATAATTCTTTTCCATCTTATGCTCTTGATACCTTTGTGGCATTTGATTTTTCTGTCCAAGATTTTTGTAGGATTTATGGGCATAAATTGGTAGTGTTCCAACCAGAGACTAATTGAAACCAATTTTCCACACCTACAAGAATTTCTCTGAAGCAAACACCACAAGAAAAGTGGCCAGCACTGAATGAATGACTTGTGTTTGGTAGCTCTAAAGTGTAAATTCTGACCTTTTTGAAAGGGGAAAAAAAGCCTTTTTGAAAGTGCCAACCCCAGAGTGAAAATGCCAGAGGGAGAGAAAAAAAGGGAGGGGGATGAGAGGGTGAATAGCCTGTCTTACTTCTATTTATGAAATTCCTGGCTATCTTTCCAGATAATTCAAGATTCTTTTTTCCTTGGAATCGCTGAAAGGTTTTTATTGGCAAATCACCTGTATGCACATTGATTTCAGATTATTACGAATGCAATTGCAAATTAATACTATTAGTTTATAGAGCTGAACTGCCAAAGAGTGCTAGGATATTTGGACTCATGTTTAATATATATGAATTTTCCAAAAGCCACAAATAAAATAATTTATACTCAGTATAATACTCAATCCCTGATTTCTTTATGTTCCACATAACTTTTCTTTACTAAGGCATTTAAACTGCTAAATCTATATATTTGAATAATGTGATAAGTAAGCAGATGCAACCCGCAGTTAAACTCACCCTAAATTGCCATACCAAATTAGTAAGTCCCACCATTTCAATTTCTGCTTTAAAAGAATAGCCCACTACATGGGAACTTGACATGTGCATTATTATCCATAATAGTTTCTGTTTTTGCTAAAAAGTATTTCATGCTTGATATTTATTGTCCATGTGTCTATATAAGATATGAAAAGGGAACTGAGTTAAGAACATTTTGTATGCGTGAATGGGAGAGAGCTGATATAAAAGTATAAACAAATGGGGGAAAAAATCCAACCACAACCAAAAGTTGAATGCAGTATATATGTGCCCCTCTCTCTCTGTGGTGTTCTCTTATTTACTGAATTAGTAGGATAATTTAGAATATTGACACTGGGATGACACTGGGGAGGACTCTTGTCATGTATCAAGTTTGCAAACTCTTGCTGTTCCCGGATAAGAGGAATTTGTCTGCAAGCGTGTATGTTCTGGTAAGGTTCTGATAGGGTACTATAATGAATTATTTGAAGAATTGTCCTTGAACATTCTCTAGTAGCCCATGACAGAAATATTAGTTCAGCCAAATAGGATTATGTTGTACTAATGTTGAAGGAAGAAGAATTGGCAATCTAATTACTTCTAGGCCCAACACAAGTTTTCCTTTTACAACTCTGAGGAGTTTGAAATCCACATTTCACCTTTTCCTTTCTTTAGGATAGATAAGATGGCCAAAGTTTTAGAAAATCAAGACAAAAGTCAGGATGATCTTCACAAGTTAGAAATCAAAACAGAGTAGAAACAAAATCAAAGCAAATGAGCAGTTATTGTGGATGTGGAATACCTCACTTGCTATGTGGGAAAATGATCTTGTAGTCAGAGTCACTGGTTAAATTTCCAACCTTGAATACTGTGATATTTTTTAGACACCATACATTATAAAATATTCATCAAAATGGGAAATTAAATCTTACAAAGAGAGGCAAAAACACCATCCATAGTTGTCCTCTAAATTTTTTTTCTTAAAGTTAATTAACTAATTTAGCTTCAGGGACTTAGGCAAACTCATCCGAAGCTAATCTAGACAAAGGTACTTGTCTTCAGGCACTTAAAAGTCTGCCATTCTTCACCACTCTAGAAAGTACAAGATTTTAGTGCAAGAGAGAGAGAGAGAGAGAGAGAGAGAGACTAATTTAATCAGCTTAATCAATTCAACTTTAGAATGGGAGTTTGTCTGGGGTGAGCTCAATTCTGTTTGGTGTATGCTTTTGAGAACTTTTCAAGAAAGGGGTTGTTTTCAAATATTAATTAAAACTGTTCTTCCTCCAATGCAATTTATTTTAATAGTCCTTCTGTAAATTCATCAATCCATCCTTATTTTGAGAGACATTGTAACCTAGCAGGCTTTATCCTTTGAATAGCTCTACCTCTCTTTCTTTTAAAGTATAATGTTAGGACTTCAATCATGTAAACCTTTAACATTTTTTAAATTATTCCCTCTCTGTGAATACAGGCTTATCCCATTCAAATGTCTGTAATTTTGATTTTTTGTGTGTGGGGGGGAGAAGAAGGACTACAAGAGATTTTATTTATCTATGTCTGTTAAAAGGGAGGGAACCAAACAGAATTAGACCAGTGGGAGTTGAGTTTAAATATCAAAAGTTACAGCCTGTTTCTATGTACAGATAGAAGTCTTTGAAAGGAAGCCAATATGCAGACGTGATCAATATTCATTTTATTTCAAAGGCTGGAGTGGAATCTATTTTTCCCCATTCACAAAATAGGTGAGAATTATGGAGTCAAATTGCAGAGAATCTATTCAGATTGTCCTACCACATAAATGTCTTCCATGGCATAAGATGTCACTGTGGCTCATAATTCTTTAGACATGTTTCATTTGAAAGTGCTCCCTGTAGGTGACAAACCATTAGACTATTCATTGGTGGGTTCACTTTATCTGTGAACCATTTAGAATCTTAGGAGGAAGCAGCATATATATCATTGTACAAGCACACAAGCAAGCAAATAGATAATAAAATAACTGTCAATCTCTTCTATACTTGTGAAAAACAAGTAATATTTTTTCTAGGTAATATTTTGTTTGTTAGTAGAAAATAGGAGGATTTAAAACTGTTATTTATAATTATGCATCTGCCAAATGTTCTCTACCTACACATACATTGCATTATACATAGTATGCTTTTGAATACTTGTTGCTGAGGAACACAAATGTGGGAGTGTGATTGTCCTTGTGTCTATTTAGCTAGCTTGGGAACAGAATGTTGAATTAAACAGTGTTTTGCTGACTCAGCACAATTTTACCCAAAGCTAGAATGCATAACTATAATGGCTAAAATTATGAGGTATTGTCAGGTGAATAAGCAGCAAATAAAATAAGATTTTGCAGAAAAATATCAGCATAGTATCATCTCTTCAAAAGTTTATACTGATGGCTATAACAATTTATGAAATTGTAAAGTTTGATGGAACCATTTAGACCATCAAGGAAAGTTTCATTTTCAAACAAGGAATAGAAATTAAACTGCCAAGAACAATTGATTGTCCAGTATCCAAGCAATGATCTTCAATGAAAGGGAGACATTGTCTTCTTTGCACTTACTTAATCGCTTTAATTGTATATGATAAAAGGAATTTACCTTTCTCTAATTTACAATCATTTCTTGCTCTGCCTTCTGGGACATTAGAGATCAGATTTTAATCTCCACTTAAGTGATAGCCCTTCAGGGCTAGGGTTTGTTTCTTTGTTTGTTTTGTAGAAAGTTATCATATCCCCCCTCTGTTAACTCCTCCCGAAGGCTAAAGTTCCCAAAGAGTACATACACTCATTGTTGGACTTAAGTTTTAGTGCTCTAATTACAGTACCCTTGTTTATCCCCTGGACCTGTTCATGTTTGCCTGAATTGTTTTTAAAAGAACCTGATATGATAATCAAGGTTAGATTTGACCATGAAGAATAAAAAGAAACATGTCTTACCGTGAATTGGAAATAATAAATCTAATAGTATTGCCTAAAATTCCATTTGCTCCATTTGCAGTTACATTATGATGCTCAATCATATTTAGTATGTAATCAACTAACATTCCACATTCTTTTCATGTTTTATTTTGCAACCAAAATATTTTTCAACCCTTCATTCCATAATGCTGCACTTTGATTTCTTTTTCTTATATGATGAACTTTGTGCTGGTCTCTGATAAACTTCCTTTTGATATTTTCAGCTTATTCCCCTAACCTATCAAGTTCATTTTGGATTTCCTGTTTTCTAGCATATTAGCTATTCCCATTTAATTTTGTGTCCTGCAAAAAATTGATAAGCATTCCTTCCCCCATCTTTTCATTCAAATCATTAAATAAAAAATGCTGAAAGGTGCAGGCTTTTTTTTTTTGCATTTTTTTCTAACAGATTATTCTTATCATTTTGTTATATATTAACTGCAAACATTGTTTTCAATTTATTATATTCCTGTCTTATGAATGTTTAATTGCTATTTTATTTCATGAGATTAAGAGATCTGCCAGCAAATGAATTTTCTTATTTAACTCTTAAATAACTCTCTGAGATATTGGCAATAACAAGGAAGATGGTTTATGTGCTTAAAAGTAATAGTTCTTTTAATTCTAATTGAGATTTATTCTCTCCTTCAATGAACATTTAAAAATGCAAATAAATCCAGTGCATCTTTACCTTTCTTTGTTCCTTCCCTCTGAACAACTTGTCTGGTCTTGTTTGGTAAAATAAATACAGGTTTAGAATGCAACAGCACTGATTTATTTTTTCAGATTTATATTATCTCAAGAGTAGAAATCTCTAGGCAGCCATACCAAGTCATTTATCATACATTAAGACTACCTACTACATATGGATTCAGGGAGCTGATATATTCTTATATGTCACTGAAATTACATATAAAATTTCTTGTATTTGAATGACAACTAGAAGGCTAGAATTTGAAGGGTTAATTTTGACAGATTTTCTGGTGCCCCAGGATAAGGCTGAACCAGTCCAGTAAAGCATTATGCCGGCTATGGAATTCTCCTGATCCCAATCGGTACCTCCAAAATTTTAAGAGGTTGAGGCAAAGTTCTTAGAAGATTTCCTCCCCTAATTTTTTTCCATATCTGGTAGGGAGGGGAGGAAAGGGTTCCTGTAGAAACACATGAAGGTGATATCTAGAGGGTATCCATAATAGGTGCAGAAAAATCATGTGTTAAGTCCAGGGAGGCAATAAATCATCAGGCTTACCACAGATTCTCTGAGGAATAAATCATAGGGAAGGGTTGCTATATCTTATCTCAATAAAGTACAGTTCTAATCTTCCTGTGGAATCAGTTTCTTGAACAGATCTATCATTTAAGGTTGGCAATTCCAGAGTAATGACAATAGATAGATAATTCCTGACTCATCCCTACCTATTGCTATGGCCCATAGCTGATACACCTTTACACACAAATGAATCTCCACTTTCTTTTGGTGATAGAGGTAGCAATAATGGTGGAATCCACCCCCACCCCCAACTTATCTCCCTGTCTATCACTCACTGTAGGGGTTACTATCATGCAAAGAAAGAAATTCCAAGAGAGATAATTAAAGTATCTTAAGGACAATCTTATTTTCAGAACTGAATTTAAAAAAACACTATATGGAATTTATTTTATTCCAATTTATTGTTCATTGATCCATTGGATCAACTTTATTTTTCTTAGATGGCAATCCTATTGATGGATGCTCTAAAACAAGTTCTACTAAGTTTAATTATTCTAGACCTTAAGTATGAGAATATTTTAGCTTATATAAAAATATATAAACTATCATTTTTTCTAAATTCAAGGATCACTACAATTATAAAGTTAAAAGAGATCATTTAGATCCAGCTCAACTCTCTGGTCAATGCAAACTGAAGCAGTTTCAATAGATGCACAAAATCATCCACCCATAATCACTGAATAGGTATAGATTCACTGAACAAATTTTTACAGATCCTGCTGAACTCATGGCATTGATATGACTGTGTTCTTTTTCTTATGCTGAGTAAAAATTGAATTTCATCCTGCACCAGGAATGTGCTGTGTTAGAGAAGAAAGAAGATGCACCCTATGTTGTATTAGAATGAATAAGATGATTCTGGTTTATTAGCTCAACAGATGCAGAGAAAATACAACAGATGGATGTAGGTAGGGTTATTCATACTTATTTCATTACAGGGTAGGAATGTGAGCAAGGAAAAGGTGAAAAGAGCAAGGAAACACCAAATGGTAATAGCAAACAGCTTTAAAACAGCTCGACTATAATTAATCATTAAAACAGATATCTACTTGACAGGCCATGTTGGGTACAGAGAAATATTTCCTGCATCAGTTTATATAGGATTGTGCTTCAATTTTGGGTATACCCAGGTGATATACAGTATGTCACAAGTTGAAAGAATATATGAGTAGTTGCCAAACAGATTCATCTCTTAATGTTTGCCTAGTTCCTAAGAAGTGCAGATTGGCTGTCTCAGATTAACCATCTAAATTTTGGTATCTAAGAGGATTGAACTTAAAATTCTCTTTTTTTCCCTCTCTACACATCCTTAAAGAAAAATTACTTAGAATTTTTTCTCCCTATGTGAATCAGAATCTACCTGAAATTCCTCAGAATTACATTAGAATGTGGTGGGATAGGTACAGGCTGGCAGAAGAGCTTCTGCTGTTCCCCTATAGATGGTCCACAGAGTGTCCCATGCCATGTAGCCTGAAATACCTCAGTTTGCCAAAATGTTTCTCTAGTTGCGACATTAATTCAAGCAATTATGCTTTATGCACTGAAGCTAGGTTGGAGTACTAGCATTTGGAAAGCGTTATGGAAATATCTTTCACCCAATTCAGGGTTGAGTGGCTTTGACACATGCCTCATATCTGTGATGCATCAAGAAGCCATGATCACTTTTGCATCTGGTGCTGCCCAGTATGATTCCTATTCTGATTTACATATTTTTTCCTACTCAAAAAAATATATGACTTTACAATTATTCCAGTTTAAATTCATTTTGCTTATTTCTGTTAATGTCCAAGCTTTTCAGGATCCCCTGAATTTTGATGTTATCCTCTGAGCGGTGCTCTGTTCTCTTATCTTGGTGGCAAGTGCAGAGGTATTAATCTTGTGTTCTAACTGCCCTCCAAATCATTTATAAATAAGTCTAACAGTTCAGATCAAAGATCTGTGATACTCTGCTTAACAGTGTCTTCCAGCTTAATGTGAGATGTTGACACCCACTTTCTGGGTATGATAGCTCAGCTAAATCTGTATTGAGTTTATGATAGCAGAATCCAGGCTGCATAAGACACTGTTGATTATTTTGCTGAATGTGACTGCCTTTATAATTTGCCTTTTCTCTGAGAGCTTAGGCAACACACACATGGGCAAATATTCTACTCAGTTTTGGAATTTCTATTGGAACCAGAAATGTTTATGAGCTGTAATGCAATAGCCATTGACAGGTTCATCCTAGATTGATTAATTCTCCTTGTAGCCATATTAATCATATTGCACGATAGGCAATTCCCTAACTTCATTATAGCTGTTGTAAGTATCTTGTAGTAGCATGTAACTTTTTGTTGTTATAAATTAAAAATTTATAAATGATATATGGCTCACACTTATCACTGCCTATATAACTATACCTCAAGTATTGTTGGGCTTTAATCTGGACAGTTTTTTATAATGCATTTCAGGGTTTGAAATGTTGTTCAGTTACATCTTTTTGTGTCTTCCTGGTTTTAATCTGTATATTGTACTATGTGTAATGATATATATAGCTATAATATTTTCCCACTTCTTAATTCTGTGAAATATTTGTTAATCCATATCATTAATTAATTAATTAATTAAGTGTGTGTGTGTGTGTGTGTGTGTGAACTTGTATATTCAACATTTCAAGCCAAGTTTTATTTGCACATTCATTTTTTCCCTCCTATTATCTAAATACTCACGGCTACTAATATCTATTTTTGGATTTTGATAAGAGTATTTTAAACTGCATATATTTATATATTACTGAGAAATTCATTTTGTTTTTGTTTTTCATGAATGATCAAAAATTATTGTTGCATGTAGCAGCTACTATAATGCATTCAAACTTTTCTGAAGCAATATTTCTTGAACAAAAACTGTGAGAAAACATGGCAATCATGAGTGATTATTCTGTATTACTACTACCATAGTCGGTAAGGAGTCCCTGTGGATTTTACTCTAGTAGTTGCTGCCAACTATAGGGGAAATGCTCATCTATCTCCATTTCAAAGCCACTGAGCCAGCATTGTCTGAAGACATTTCTGCAGTCATGTGACCAGCATGATGTCATGGAACACTGTTATCTTTCACCAAAGGGGTACCTATTTATCTACTCACATTTGTATGCTTTCAAACTACTAGGTTGGCAGCAGCTGAAGTGAGGATGGGAGCTCGCCCTATCATGCGGCACTTTCTAGATGACAAGCCTAGTGTCATAACCACCTTACTAACAGGGAGAGATGGTGAACTGAAAGTGCCTGGAAACCTGGGGAAAAGAACCTTGAATTCATTGATATCAAGGGTGGAGTAATAGAAAATCTTTTTATGAAGGCCTTGGATGAAGGACAGGCTGGAGTGGTGGGCTGGAATGAATGGGATGGAATTGAAATGGGAGAAATTTAAAAGTACAAATGTTGGATAGGAGGGGGAGATCTGGTTTGGAGTAATATGTATGATAAGGAAGTGAATATTCTTGATATCCACTTATTAAAAATGAGCCAGCAGTAAAGTGTGCCAAAATTATAAATATTGTATTGAGACTAACAGGGACGTAGAAACTATATTATAAAAATAATAATTCCATTCTGCTCTGATTTGGTCAAATCTCACTGAGAATATTGGGTCCAGTTCTGAGTGCCAAAATTAAAAAGCAATCATGATAAATTGGAACAAGTTCATATGAGGACTATCAGGATGGTGCAAGGCCTAGAAAACTAGTTGTATGAATTGTATTGAACTAATGCAACCCAATTGTATAAATAATATGCTCGGAGAGCGTAACGTAATAAGAATGGCCTTGAATTAAATCCATTCTCAGTCATGTGATTTTGACGCTTGCTTCTTCATTGTTGATGCTTTCCTAGAAACAAATAAAAAAGCCCACATGATTTTCATTTACACCGCTCATTGACTGGAGAAATAAAATATCTCCCTACCATAGTCACAACTAAAAGTTTTCAAGTTGAATTAGCTCCTAATGGTTTGAGAAATATTTTCCCCCTTGCTTCAAAATGCAGTGTAGAATAGAAAGTGATTTTTACACAATCACGCAAAACAGAATAACCTAAATTTCCCATTCTTCCCATTCCCTTCCCATTCTTTTCTTTTTTAAATTAGAGCCCTTGACAAGAAGGGAGGGAAGAAGGAATTAGTGAAATGTTAGTTATGTCACTACTTTAATAGAATTTAAGTGTGAACTATAAAGACAGAAGAAATAGATAAGACAACAAAATTGAAAGTTCCTGATTAATTTAGCGAAGTCCAGAAACAGTGAAAGATTTATTTGAAAAGTGATAAAATAATTCTTCTTTATCTGCTAGGAAGGAACAAACATAGGCTCTTTTAACTACAAAAAGTTAAAATGAATATTTTTTAAAATGGTGCATGTACAGTATATATCTAAATTAAAAGATACAACACAAAGCACAGCAATAGCTGAATCAACTGATACAAGAAGTGGTATGATAACATTTTAACAAAGCAGAAATGGGAGGTAGTGCTTAAGGAATGTACACTCTTTGAGTGTTGGTCTGTGGCTGTAATCTAATCTTGGTTGTTTTATAGAACTGCAAACTAGTAACAACTTAGATATGTACCAGTAGTGAGTTTATCTGTAGCTTACAATGTGATAGAAATAGCAGCCCTTTAAATTGTCTGGTGACAAAGAGAAAAGGGCCATGGTGGGCAGTGTGTATGTTTTAAAATAAGGAAGAGTAAAAGCAATTCACAATGTTATGATAAGGAAGGCATAGGGAGAAATGGTCTTTGTTCTAATTGGGATTTTGGTAATGCTTAAATTTCTTTTGCCAAGATTTTCCAAGCTTTTTTCTGAGAAGAAAAATAATTATTCCCAGTTTTATATAATTTGAACAGCAGTGTTATGCATGCTTACCATAGAAATGATTTGTACTGAAAACATTATTTAGCATATGGCATATCATACATGGACTAGCAATATATTTTAACATTTCATCTAGATTAGTAGAATACAATCAAATATAAATGTTAAAAAGATGGTCAAATATCAATGTCTAGGCCACTTAACCATTGAATTGTATGATTGTTTATATTTTTAAAAAATCAGATCTTGAACTGGTACATGCCCTCAGCTTACAGCCTTATTAACTCCTGTGGTCAGTAATACCACCCATCACATCAATAATTCACAGGACTTTGTCAGTAAGGTTTGGAAACTAAAATTGGATCAGAATGAAACTATAGTTTCTTATGATGTGACTTCACTCTTCATGTGCATTCCAATAACTGAAGCTGTCATGGTACTGAAGAAAGTTCTGCTACAAGACAGCACATTAGGCAACAGAACTAACCTCAGCCCAGACCTCATATGTGCCATGTTGAACCTCTGCCTGACCACTACCTATTTTAAATACAATGAAGGTTTCTACAGACAAAAAAATGACTATGCCATGGGTTCACCTGTGTTCCCCATTGTGGCCAATCTCTACATGGAAGAGGTAGAAATCAAAGCCCTAAGCTTCTTCATGGGATTTCCACCACTCACTGGTATATGGACTGGTATAAGTATGTGTACTATGCTTGGGTCAAGTTTTACTTGGGTCAAAACACAGGAGTGGAAGCCTTCACCAAACATTTCAACTCTGTGGACAGATATATTAAGTTCACACAGGAAGATGTTAAGGAAAACAGTCTGGCTTTCCTGGATTGTGCAATGCACATTAAAGAAGACAGAAGCCTTAACACTGAAGTTTACTGAGTACAAATAAGTCTGCTTGTGAATAAACATATATAGGTTATTTTGGGCATTTAATTTAACTTTTATCTATCTGTGATTTGGCAGCTAATACTTAGTAATAATGTTTAGGCTTATATCCTATTTTCCAAGGTATAACTTGTGGCTCATTCTAATTTTTGAAAATAAAAACTTGAAACATCATTTCTAATTAAAAAACAACAACTGATTCATCTCTTACAGCAATTAAAAGGCTAACAATAATTACCTAAATGCATTTTAGTTCTCCTACCCATTCCTTTTATTATACTATAACAGGAGTGTCAAGCTCAATTTCATTAAAGGCCACATCAGAGTTATGTTTGACCTCAGGGGAGGTGGGGGGCATGCCCAGGGTGGGCGTGGCCAGCTTGACATCACTTGTGTTGGTGACACTTATAGTGTCTCAAGCGCTCTGCCAGCGAAAACGAGCTCCCAAGCTCAGTTTTTGGCTATGACGGCCTCCTGCAACCCTGTGCCAGTGAAAATGGATATATATATATATTTATTTATTTATTTTTATTTTATTAGACTTGTATGCTGCCC
>AZIM01004470.1:37067-57665 GCA_000516915.1 Ophiophagus hannah | reverse complement strand
ACTTAGCAGGCAAGTTTGCCAGGTAAGGAATGAGTGGGCGGGAAGGGTTCCTGCAGGCCATGTGGGCGGCGTAGCCTTGTGTTCCCACGCAGCCTGGATTAATTGCTTTCGGGAGTGCTCTGGGGTGACATTTCTCTGCTTACAATCAAAATTTTCTCGCGGACCATCAGTGGGCCACGAACCACTGGTTGGCAACCACTGCTCTAAGGCATGGCTCCCCAGGAGCTGTGTAGAAGCTGTTTTTGTGCTTCTGAAGATTTATTTGCTGTAGAATGCTCTAAACGCTTTAAATTCTTTTATACTTCTTCCAGAGGCAATAGCTCCTAGACACAAAGCTGAGTCAAAAGCTGGGGACCCAGCTAGGGCTGGCTTTTTATATAGTGGCAGACTCAGCTCTGTGACATCAGAGGGAGGAATAATACCCATCCTGGACTCTCATCGCAGTGTGGATGAGAATCTTGTGATGGGAAGTTTACTGAGGGAAGTTTACTGTGAGGTATAGAGCAGGATTGGCTCAAATCAGCCCAATTGTTTAATGAAATATCCATACAACTGGTTATAGTTATCCCTTTAATTGAATTAATTGAACTGGGAAGCCTATTGGTTTTTCATTCTGGCACATCATGTGCTGGATGATTTTGTTTATGGAATGAACAAATGACTAAATGACAAGCATCACATTTTGGTGCTATTTTTTTCACTCACACTCCCATTATATATTAGTGGGACCCACATGAAATTGTGACAACATTTGGGGACAAAGACACACAAAAATTCAGAAAATTCTAGAGAGAGGAAATACTTTTTCACAGAACACTACATGCAAGAACTCAATTTTTCTGTCTAATTCCCTGTGATCTACCAAGGGCTAAAGATCAGCTATTGACACTAAGCATCTTGTAATTTGATACCTACTCTTTTAATTAGGAGGAGTCCCCATTTTCCAGAGGGAAAACAAAAAAGCAAAAGCTATTTATAATAACTATGAAAACACTCCTGGTTTCTAGCTTGGTGCTTTAACCACTAGGCCAAACTGAATTTGATTGAAGGTTGTCCTCTCCAGGTTAATCTCTTATTCTTTGACTCATTTTTTCTATTGTTTTAATTGTTAACTGGCCCTCAGAATCACCTGTAGGCAGGCACACTTAGAAATATAATTTATACATTAATAAACAGTGGGCCTACATCTTTCTGCTTTATCCTTTTTCTCTTTGTTTTTTTTAAGTCTTTTTTACCCTTCTTCTTTATATGACTTCTCTCTTCATCTCTCTTTAATTTGATTATTTGGTTTCCTCCAGCACCATGTTCCACTATAGGTAACTAACTACATGTACTCATACTGTATGTATCTCATACCATATAGTACTCGCCTTTCACTTTTGCAGTCATTCTGTTATAATGTCTTTTTCTACTTTCTCCACAGTATGTATATCTTTTAAGTTTTTATCTTGCCCACACATTTATATGCTTTTCATTTTAAATTCCAATTTTAAACCATATAATTTTACTTGCTTCAAGATCCTGAACTTATTAGTTGATTTGTTCCATATTTTTCCCATTCCACAATATTTTTTGAAGTGTAGTTGAAACTCTATGAGACAAGAGCAACCAGATCAGTATGCAAAAATCTGAATAGCCACTTAATGGCAGCTCAGAGGAAGGAAAATCTTTTCCTTTACAGCTATCTCATAGTTCCCTGGGGTTTTGCACTCCACATATAACAGCCCTATTTCAAACTTCAAGAAGCCCATGGGTAGGATGCTGTTTGATGCNGCATCTACGTAATACCTGTCTGCACCTATATAATACCTGTATTTTTTCTCACATTGGGATTGCCGATTGAAGTCAAATGCCCAATGAATACAGAAAGCCTAAGCAGTAAAAACAAAAGAAAACTTTTGAAGCATTTCAATCAATTAGTTTCCCTGCCCTGATTCAAAAGTAACAATGTGATCACTTCAAATTCTCCATCAATTTTTAAACTCCTTCAACTATCTGACTCCTGGCAATTGCCCCTATTCCCTCTCCTCCAAAAAGCTACAGTTCAATGACCAAACTAAGTACAATATTCCAGATGTGGCCATGCACTATATCATATCCTCCATAGGGACCCACTTTCTTCCACAGCAAAAGGGCCACCTTTGAGATGTTTATAAAGCTGACCTAGAGAGGCTATTGTGCCTGTCACGGGCTCAGTGTAATAATGAACAGTGTTGCTGGTCCAACCAGATTTTTCCCTACTAATTTGCAAATAATAGAAGCCAGTTTTGGCAGCACAACAGGGAGAAATGTATGGATTTTTGTTTTTGTTTTTTGAGCAGAGGGAAGTGATCTATAGCCAAAAGTTACAAAGTAAAGGAGAAACTACCTGTAATGACAGCCACACAAGAGGAAAAGTAGATGTGAAACCCACAATGGCGGTGTACATTGTTAGTTTGTTTTTAGCATTTTAGACTAGCCACTCCATATATACCCTGAAACTCTATTACTTGGTGAATATATCCATCCACAGATCTTCTTGTCAACCAAGGTCGCATAACAGCACTATTGCTGTGTAAACACAGATTAAGTGTTCCATCCCAGTTCAAGCAATCACCAAGCACTAAATGAACCACATATTCTTCTCTGTCACATACACCCTCCCCCCAAAAGGCTCTGGGTTTTGTGTGACTAAACCAGCACTGTGGAAGGGCTTATCCAGACTCCCCTTAGGGAAGGAAACGACCCCATGTGTTGTGAAGAAAGGTCAACATCATGACAGACATTTTTGTAAGGAGACTAAGATAGACAGATTCAGAAATATGAAATAGGATTAACAGATGTTTAACAAAGGGGATTTGAAGACTAGTGTAATATTTGGGCTAACCTGTTGAATGTTTTTTTTAATTTTTCTTTTATTATATATTGGAGGTTGAGTCAATTTGATTATTAGATGGAGACATCCTCAACTGAAACACTTATTTATATATTTTTTCTTGTTAAATAAGGATGTGAAAGTTCATAACTATTAACAGACACATTATATAAGAGGAGGAGAATTTATTAGGCTTTTTTATTTTTCTTTTCAGCATCCAGCCAAGATGGATTTTTTTATATGTTTAATGTCAGACGTTTGGGTCATTTTTTTCTTTTTTTTCCTTTTATGTACACGTTGTTACTGTTTGATGTATGTTTTTTTCTGTTTTGTTTTTCTGTTTTGTATTTTATTCCTATTGATAAAACATAATGAATAACAAAAGAAATAGGAGAGAGTATTAGGAGAAAAGTAGAACTCCAGATGTAAGGCAGAAGAGAAGCATCACAGTAGCCTAGTATCTAATCCAATGAATTAGATTTTCCCAAGCTTGATGAGTACTTTCTGCATGCAAAACATGGATCCAATTACAGAATAAAGGTCCTTTCCTAAAATAAGAATGACATTTAATATTGTAGAATGGTATGATACTACATAGTACAACTTCGGGCAACTTCTCATAGGAGGAGGATCTCACTTTGCATTCAATGGAAACAAGTTATTTTGAAACAAATATGGGTGTGCCCTTTGTATCTCTCTGTAAATCCTTATATCAAAAATATTTCCCCCCTGGATTACACTGCTGTTAAAGAGACTTATACAATCCCAGGAAAAGGTGCATCAGTTTCAAGAAGTGCAGACAGGTATTATGTAGGTGCCCTGCACCTTTGATGCTCTGAACTGAACCTTAGAATATGAAAAGCAGTGCAGACTTAATGCATAGTATCCACTAGTTGTCATAAAGATCATGAAGAAATTGACTGGCTCTTAAATGGAAAAAATGGTGTCTATTTCCTAATAGGAATGTAGGTGTTGGTGGGCTGTCAGGAAATTAATTCCNGAATATATTTCTGGATATTGCTACTCTGGCTGTGGATCATTAAGTTAGGGGAAAATGTGTCTCGCTATTTAGGGTCAGAAATGTGGCTTCTCACTTTAAGTCATAGCAAGAATGAACCGCAATGGTGCTGCAAGCTGAACTCAGCCCTGGCTGTGACAATAATCAGATTAATGAACAACTTGCAGGAGTATGAGTCTGGCAGCTGTGCCAAATCTTGTTGATTTGGTTAAGCATGTTTTATGAAATCGCCAATTTCTGATCTTAACAAAACCAGGGAATTTCTCTCTCAAAATAAACTAGCCTGGTACCAAAGTCTACCTTCCACATTTCCCAATCCTGGGATTCCATGGAAATGTTTGTACTTAAAATCCAACCTATTGGCTGCTGGACCAAAGCACATTAAATGATGCTAACTACAAAAAAGAAAGAGTAACATTAATTCAGGTGAAAGACTGAAACTTGCCCCTCCCATTTTTTACATGATCCTCAGCATGTTGAATATTTTAATGATGGGTCCCTGTACTTCCTGTGGAGTCTGATGAAGCTTCTGCAAAACAACATCCACTGCACTGGCAACAGGGTGGCTGCAAAACAGCCAATGACTGAAGGGAAGACAGAGAAGAAACAAGCATCAAGCAAATATCAAAGGCTCAAAGTTCTCTAAAAGTCACACTCTTTTACTTGGAGGAGCCTTTGCAGCAATTTCAGGTAAGGAGGAAATAGACTGAGCCCTGATCACAGTGGCATAAAACCATGAACAATCTCCAACATATTCTTGTTATAAGTCATTGTTATAGGGTGGAGATTTCCTGTACAGTGTTTACTGGTTCTATTGCACATTAGGTAGGTTCAAAATTGCATTAAGCTATTGATTGTATTAACCTCATTTGCAGAATGAATTGCAATGGCGGATAATATTTATGTTTATTTATTTTATTTATATCCTGTCTTTATTATTTTACAACTAACTCAAGGTGGCAAGCACACACAATACCATTTCCTCCTCCTATTCTCCCAACAATAATCCTGTGAGGTNATGGCTAAGACAGAACTTGAACTCACAATCACCCATTTTCTAGCCTGATATTTTAACCACTAGACCAAATGGACCAAAAGGCAAGGCTTATTAATCACAACTGCATCTTCATACACTTCATACTGGCTCACAATGTGATTTGGCTTAGTGTATTATTCAACTCTGGGCAACTTTGTATTATTTCAGAAAATATAGTTAAGAAAACATTGGCCTAGCATAACATATGAACTCAGCTACTGAATCTTCGTGAAAGGGCAAATGGACAGGCATTTTATACTGGGATTAAAGAAGAAATTAAAGTTGGGTCCAACAGACTGACCCAAGAAAAATTTTCAAACTTTGGCCCTTATTTGGCTTACTTACTATCCAACCCAAAGTGAGTATTTTTAGTAATCTGCAGGTCTGAGATTTCATGTTCAATTTCCAATGTTTCTAATTCTAATATTACCCGCCAAACATTTCAAAACCACTTTTAGGTATGGATTTAGAATTAAATGACAAATGAAAACACAACCTACAATAAACCATCCTCTTTTGAGTCAAATTTGGTTTATAAAGGCTAAGATAAAAGTTTTGAGGACGAAACTCATCTTGTCTTTCATGCTAATTTTCATCAAAGCCTCAAATATCCACAGCATATCAAGGTATAATAGCTCTAATTGCAGCTGGCTCTAACAGTTTAATCTTTGGTGCATAAGTTGTTTTTCCTAGCTGACCTTGTCTAATATAAAAAAATGCTGAGCAAGCTCAAGCTTGGTTAGTATCAGGACTGATAGTCAGGAAATCCAAGGGCGACAGGTTAAATTAAGAATTGAAAAAATATTCCAGAATAGGGAAATGGCAAAGTACTTCTGGATTGCTGGCAAAGAAACAACTTGGATACGTCCATGAAGTCATGGGAATCTAACACAATTCAAGGGGGATTTTACCTTTAACCATTTCTCCCTGTTCAAAAATGCTAATTCAATACATCCATTTATTTTAGTGTGGCTGGTTATTCCCCTGAATACAGACTTTGGCCTGAATAGTTGTACACTCATTCAGGAAAAAATTATAGATTGCAAATTTGAATTAAATAGACGCCTCTCATTCACATCAAGTGACATCGAAAGTTGGCTGGGAAACTTTGAGCCAGTCACTCTCACCTCATCTGAATCCACCTGACAGATTGTTGTTGTAGAAAAAAACAGAAGGCAGGAACGTTATATATGCTGCCTTTGGTTGTATAAATTAAAGGCAGAACATACATCTAATAATAAAATTGCATTGTGTAACAATAATTGATAAGTTACAGATTAGAGTTCAGAGTACACATAAAAGTTTTTGCGTATCTGCAATCTTGGCCTTTCTTTTTGATACCTAAAGCACGTCCAAAATGGAGAGTGGATGTTTGCATATCCATATAGTAAGTTTTTCAAGGGTTACAGTTAGGTCATCGGGGCAATGCACCTGTATTTGCTCTTCCTTCCTTTGGTCACAGTAAATCTCACATCAGCATGGCTTCCTCATAGAAGCCAACCTTCTTCACTGCAAATCACTTGGCAAATGATGGAGGTAGTAATCCATGAAAAAATAGCTCATGCTGGATCCAGGGCTCCAGGGCTGTCAAACTCGCATGGATGCATCACATGCTGGCCACGCCCACAGCCGGTTTAGCGAAGGGGGGAAAGTTGCGATACATCACATGACAATGCTGTGACAACCCGAGCTTGACACTTCTGCTCTGTTCCATAGAGCTTTTCACAATCTCAGTGGTAGAGTCTCTTTTTTATTTTTTTATTTTTATAATTTTATTCATAAACATTTTTGAATACAGTGTATTGTCAGGGTATACCTGTGATGGTGAACCTATGGCCCGCGTGCCGGAAGTGGCACACAGAGCCATTTCTGCCAGCATGCGAGAAGTCGACTGGAAGAGCTCCACTGTGCATGCGCAGGCGCCCCCCACCAGCCAGCTGATCTGCCACGCATGTGTGGGGGGAGACATGCACGTGGGAGATGCGTATGCATGAGCATGCACAGGGTGCGGGGGTCTCGCAAATGCGCAGAGATGCATGGTGCACAGGGGTCGCATGCGCAGGGGTAGGGGGGGTCACGTACGCATTGCATCATGGGTGCAGGCACGCAAGCGCACTTTATTCACGCGACGTGGAAAAGGTTAGCCATCACTGGAAAAGGTTAGTCATCACCATTTACAAGAGAGAAAAAAGAAAACCATAAAGAATACCACATTAAATATTAACACATGTAGTGATAGCAATACTAATATATATTAATAACACATGATACCAAGTAATAATATCACCAAGTACTTTTAACTAAATTTTTTTTTGTATTAGCTTATTTACATTTTTAGTAATTATAATGATTATAATTATCAACCACCTCTATTTTAGATACATTCATCATTTTTCTTCCTCTAATTTCTACCTCTTGTCTCTAACCACTCATAAAATCTATTCCATATCGAATAGTATTCTGTGTCTTCTTTATCTTTTATTTTTAAAGTTAATCTGTCCATTTCAGCACAGTCTAAAATTTTCCAAATTACCTCCTCATCTGGTGGGGTATTCTCATTTTTCCAGTATCTTGCGAAACTAATCCTTGCTGCTGTCAGTATATGTAAAACTAAATATGTGATCCCTTTATCACAACCATCTGGTATTATGCCCAGCAAGTATGATTCTGGTTTCAGGTCTATATTCTGTTTAATTATCTTTTCCGGCCAGCTACTTATTTTCTTCCAATATTTTCTTGCTTTGATACAAGTCCACCACATATGATAGTAAGTACCTGGGAGTATAGTTACATTCTCAGCATTAATCACATGACCAAATGCTCATGCTACCTACAGGTGTCTCACTGACTGGAGTCCTGTGGAAGATTGCCACAAGCATTCACAATACTAGTACTGCCCACAGACTCACAAGAATACACACTGGTCACTACACAGACAGCACTAACACCCAGTAGTACAATTAAGATGTCACACCTCCAAGTTCATAAAAGAGTGACCCAGAACAGAAAAGGCAGCATGAGCAATGTGGTACAAATAAGAGCAACTCTCTCCATCACCAGCCAAGTGAATTCTTCTGAAGATTGGTAGCTGCTACAAGGACTCTCACAATTCAGCTGACCCAGGGGGATCCACCACAGCCACATAAGAAGGAGAAAGAGGTACCACTATGGAAGGAGGCGTTCATGAGAGGAAAACAATGACATGAGCCAGGAGTCTCCAAATTTGCCAACTTTAAGACTTGTGGAATTCCCAGAATTCCTCAGCCAGTCATGCTAGCTGGTGAATTCTGGGAGTTGAAATCCACAAGTCTTAAAGTTGCCAAATGTAAAGACCCCTGACATAGACTATGGAACCTAAACCTTTAATTCCCCTAAACTCTGTCTCACTATTCAGTTTCATTATCTACAATTTTACCCTGAACCTCTGAGAATAAAAATACCACCTGTGTATAACATTTTCCTCCAGGAAACCAGGAGTGACAATTTTACCACTTAATTATTTTTATTCCATCATAGCCATTATGAAGCCCTTAAGTAACTTACAAGTCAAAGGCTAAACAAGAGTAAAGCCTTGTCAAATAACTGACAGCAACAGAAATAAATTATGGAATGAGGAAAGACCAGTGAAATCCATTCCCCAGATTTTAAAATATCTTGGAGCAACCTGAAAAAACTGTCAAATTTTACAAGATGGTTCTAATGTTTCCCTACATATCTACACACACATTTATGCTAAATATCACTTGTTCTAATTTAAGACAACTTTGAGGAAAAGGTCTTGTTAATTGAGGATGCAAACAAGAATTCACAGAGGCACAAGCTCAACGGCTGAATATAGCTCTGAGCAGACCACTATAAAAACCACAGGATGCATCACAGAGCAATACAGATAATTATCTTGCTTGGAAAAAGGCCTTTTGCTGTTGTGAGAAGGCAGTTATGCCAGACTTTATTAGAGAACAGTAATTACTTGACTCTTCTTTCATCTGGATAACCTGCAGCATTTTTACAAACCCTAATGAACAAACCCTCATAAACCTGCATGAGGTACAGATTATAATCTATCCCATTTGGCAGATGGGGAGGAAATCAGCTCAAGTACCAGGAGCAGATTCAAGAATGAAGCCCAGGACTTCTGCGTTATCTGCTTTCAGAAGTGCTCTGATGCCTTCCGGCCAATGCTGCAAAGGAGAAGGCACAAGAAGTGGCAACAGCACTGGAAACCAAAACTGTAATTATTACTTAGCCTTGATCAATCCAAAAATGCAAAGCTCCACAGTAAATGCAGAGGTCAAGGCCATTAACATCCACATGGATTGATTGGAGCATAAACAAAATGAAAGCTGTAGCACTCAGGACTGACTACAAAGGATATGCTCCCTAATAGGAAGTGAAAACATAAAAGGCATGGAAATACCAAAGGAAACCTTTATTCCAGTCTAGGGAAGGAAAAGAGGCAGGCAGGCAGGCAGGNAGGCAGGCAGGCAGGCAGGCAGGCAGGCAGGCATGCTTGCTCTGATGGCTGATTTGCATTCAGTTTCCTCTGCTTTTTCATTAAAAAAAATCATCTTTAAAAAACAGCTCCAGAATGTCAGCACTCAGTCCAGATCTTGCTTAATCAACTGGACATAAATACTACATACCAACCTGATGTGTTTCAGTCATTCATTTCAATTCCTATAATATTAGCCAGTTTTATGGTGATGGTTTGATTACCCATTTGAGTAAAGGTGGCATTGCCTGGTTTTATGTACCATGTTAAGCCATAATATGGCTTGATTTGATACTATCTGGTTTATTGCAATTTACAGACTATGGTTTAATTCAGGGACCAATGGAGGGACATCATTCTAGAGGTGATTAACAGACTAAGATCCCCACCTCTCCCTTTTATACACCTTGCTCCCTTCCTCCTCATCTTTGTCAATTTTAAGTCAATTTAATATTACTGTTTATTGCTTTGATCTTTTAATGTTATCAGTTTTTTAATTGTAATTTGTCTAGTTGCCTCCAGATAAAATGGATAGCATATATGTTGAATAAATAAACAATAAAATTAGTATGTTTGCATGATGCATGGACCCTAGAAAACTGGTTTAATTAAACTGGGGTTAATACATCATGGCTTGTTATGTGTGAGATCAGGTACAAGTCCCTAAAAACATATGATATGCAAGACAATATCCCCCAAATAACTTTTAGGCATCCAAAAAATATGGGCTAATCTGCACAGAGACTACAATTCCACTTATGTTGTCTTAGGGAATGTATGAAGGATGTCTTTAAAACACTAATAACCTGATTGGTCCACAGGGAGAAAAATCTATAGATACTATTGGGGGTGGGGGGAATCACACTAAAGAACACACAAGCATTCAAGAGTTTGAGGACAAGTGTCAAGTGTTCATGGTAATTAGGATGAACCAAGGTGTTGAGGGTTACATAGGAAAATAATTGTGTTTCCAGAACTCAGGAAACAACCATCTGTTTTCTTGCCCAAATACTAGGTATGTCCACAGTTATTTTCCTAAGGCCAACTTTGAACTTGATACCATGGCTGAAATATCTGATGAAGCTGTTGGACTTCCTTGCTTCTTCCTCAATCTGTTTATTATAATATTTTTTGTTACTAACAGCATGAAGAACACAAAAACGTGCATACTCTGGTATGCCTTTCCAGCAGTGGTGGGATTCAAAAAATTTTACCACTGGTTCAGTGGGCGTGGCTTGGTGGGCACGCTTTGCACGCATGCACACACTTTGCGTGCATGCATTTGCCAAACACGCACTTTGAGCAGGCGAAGAGGTGTTTGCGCAGACGCAGAGATGTTCCAACTCACCTCCTGCAAGCCTGCACTCTCCCGGTCACTTTAGCAGCTGCTGCGCGGCACTCTGCTGTGCCGTGCAAAGCAGCTACGCTTCAAAAGCAGAGGATAACGGTGCGTATGGGAGCCCGGGCAGGTAGGTGTGCTCAACGGCAGAGCAGTGGAGAGAACTGGTTTGGTCTCCGCTGCTCATTGGCGCTACCAACTCAGCAGAACCGGGCCAAACCGGTAGAATAACACCACTACTTTCCAGATGCTCCTAAAATATCCATGCCAGAAAATCCTATTTCTAATTAAAACACAGAAATAATTCACTGTTCTCCAGAACATGGTTATCATGCTAGTAACACAACTCTCAGCCATACAGCCAAATCACATGAGTAATAGCAAAATGTAGCACAAGATTGGACTAAGTTGGAGCTGACAATTTCCAAGATTCCTACAAACCCTTGCATTTATAATTCTGACAGCCCTTAAGACATTTATATATTGAATGGCAGACATTTTAATCTCAAGGTTCATTAGAGACCTACAGCATCAATAGCTTCAATGAAAGAATGAGCTGTGAGGGTCACCAAGTTAAGTTCTCAGCTGACCAAAAATGAGATATTTCAAAGGAATTCCCATCCAACCTGACATAAACTGTAAGTTGCCTGCTTTCATTTCAAGTTCTATATCCAGGTTGCTTTCCTAGTGGGGAAATATAAATTATTGTATTTATACAATTAAGCTGTTTTCTGTCGACACCTTTGTCTGTTTTCTTGATTATTTAACAAAGACTGCTCTGGAAGGGAAGATGCTTGTAGGAAATCAAGCATTTTGCACAAAATAAGCTATGCTTTCAGATTGGGAATACATGGTCCAGCTGCCTTTCAGATAAACACCCTGTGGCAAGAGCCAGGCTCATGCATCTGATCTATACTTCAGCAATAACAAAAACAGGAAAGTACATTTAAACCTGTCCTTTTCTATATTTTAGTCTCCCTTCCTCCCTCCTAAAGCCACCATGCACACTTGTTTTACACCAATGTTTTTCAAACTGGCAACTTTAAGAGAGGAATTCTGCTGGCTGAGGAATGCTGGGAGTTGAAGTCCACACCTCCTAAAGTTACCGAGTCTGAAAAACAATGTTTTACAGAAACCAGATGGTTTGCCTTCTCTGGACAAACAGCTTTATTATCAGCACCTACTGAACCTAAGAAGAGACACAAGAGCTGTAAGGCAGGACACAGGAAATCACCACCAAGAAGTGACCAAGACAAACATTCCTTGTAATGGTTCAAAGGCCAATTGCAGCAGCTAATCGCAGATGGAAAAAAAGCAGCAGACCATGTATAGAACAGCTGCTTCAGATTACATAGCATCCTAAATACCAAGAAGCTAAATACACAGCCAAGTTTCAGAACAAAATATTTTTAAGGCAACGGATGTGGTTTTACTTTATCTGATGGCAGCATGGGTGCTAACGTTACACACATATACAACAGGGAATGAAAGAAGTCAGGCTCCATTCTAGCACAAAACGCCCCAACAAAAAAAAAACTGGCACCAATTTAATTGATGCAAACCAAGATTTCTGTGGATGCTAAGCTCAGCGTTATTTGCATCAGTCTAACGTGATGCTTGGAAACAGGAATATATGAAATGATTTATTACGTATCAACAGAATTGATGAACATTTGTGTGTAAGCAAATAATTTCCAATGCCAGTTTTGGGGCTCAGTGTGATCATTTTCATATCCCAGAACTTTCATATCTCTATCTTAAAATACAGCCTGTCAATAAATTTAGCCAAAGAAAGACTAAATGTAACCTTTAATGTAATAATCACACATAGGGCAATAGTCAGATGACCATGATGAAGTGCAGTCCACCGTGCTTTAGCCAGAGAAATGTTTGCCAGAATAAAATTCACTGCCCCCTATTGCCAAGCCCTCTTCTGTCACAGTAACACAGTTGGCAAGTGGTGCTGTCCTCACTTGTAATATCAGACAAGCTAAGGAAAGCATTGCCTGTTGGCAGAAAACAACTATCATTCATTCTCCCTAATTGGGCAAGTGTAGGTGGGTTCTTGGCAAAAATTATGAAAATATTTTTTTAATACTGGAGCAGTTTTTTTTTAAAATCAAACCATTTTGTTGTGAGCTAGGAAGGAGAAAAAAACAATGGCATAAGACCGTGTTGGCGAACCTATGGCACGTGTGCCNGGAAGAGCTCCACTGTGCATGCGCGTGCGCACTGCCACCCAACAGCTGATTGTTCGGTATCTGGCGCGCATGCACAGGGGGCAGGGGGGTGCGTGGGAGATGCACGTGCATGTGCAGAGACACGTAGCGCTCGAGGGGGGGTCGTGCGCACATGCACACGGGGCGTGGGGAGGCAGCACGCATTGCTTTCTGGGTGCTGGCACGCGAGCGCACGCAAGTGACCGTGTGTGCAATAATCGCCAAAAAGGGTTAGCCACCACTGGCATAAGGCAAAGGCATTCAAAATGGGGGTAGGTTGTAGTTGTAGCCATGTTTTAGCAACCAGGGATCTTCAACAGCGGGGAGTAGCAGGGCAGTAATGCTAATGGGCACACCTAATACAGCTAGTCCTCAAGATACAGCAGTTCATTTAGTGACCGTTCAAGTTTACAACAGCACTGAAAAAAGTGACTTGTGACTGCTTTTCACGCTTACCACCGTTGCAGCATCCCCCATGGCCATGTGTTCAAAATTCAAATGCTTGGCAATTGGTTCATCCTTATGATGGTTGCAGTGTCCAAGGGTCATGTGAACACCTTTTGTGACCTTCTGACAAGCAAAGTCAGTGGGGAAAGCCAGATTCACTTAACAACCAGGATACTAATGTTAACAACTGCAGTGATTCACTTAACAACTGTGGCAAAAAAGATCATAAACTGGGGCAAAGCTCACTTAACACGTCTCACTTAACAATAGAACTTTTGGGCTCAATTGTGGTCATAAGTCAAGGACTACCTGTACTTTGTGCTAGTTTGGGCAGGAAGGATCGTTCAAGGGTGTTCAGAGAGTTCTAGTTTAGGTATTTTAAGCCTATCAGAAGACTGCAGATTGCTAAGAAGTTCTTCTGTTAAATTTTGGCAATGTAATCCTAACAGGTTTTGGCATTTATAAGAGAGACTTGGGAAGCATTTACAGTAGAGACTTGGGGCATGTATACAGGCCAGAGGCTATCTTTCAAGATATAAATTAGGTTTTTGCATGTGTGTGTGTGTGTGTATTGTGTTGTGTTTCTGTATTCCAACTTTTTTCAACTTTCCAACTTCTGCTATGGTTTTGTACTCCCTGAAAACCTAGTCCTGAAATTTAGAGATTGGAAGCAAAAGTGTTTGGGGAGATGAGCGACTGAACACTCCAGTATTTCTCAGTTTGTTCATCAGGCAGTAGAGATCCCAGCCACTGAATTCTTAAGAATTCAAAAAAGAATAAATAAAAATGGGTAAAGGGTAAAAAAAAAAGAATGCTGCAACTTTTTGAAATTCTGTAATTTCATAATCCAAAGGAATCTAGCAGTCCTGGATTCAAGTCAGATTCAAAGATGCAAAGCAAAACTCTGTCAACTGCCAGGCCAAGAAAGAAGCATTTTATAATACGTTATTGTAAAATCTTGTTAATGCATAGAGCTAAAATTACATTATATTCCACAGCTCAAGAAAGCAGCTGCACAGCTTTCTTGCAGGGAATATGGTGGCTTCCTTAGGGAACCCAGAAAATGTTGCATACTGTAACTTTCAGGCTGCCCTCTCCTCTCCCCCCACCCCCACACCTCTTGCTCCCCCTTTTGACCCACAGAAGTAAAATAAAAGTGGTGGGATTTGCCCNTGCAAGAGGACCCCCACTCAGCAGAGGGGAAAAGGTCTCTAGGCGCACACACAGAGAAACCTTTCCCTTCGTTGCTACATGGCCACATGCTAGTCTTCTAAGAAAAGATTTTTTTAAAAAAAAAAATCTGCAATTAACACAGCCTGATTTATAGGCCAAGTCTATAGCATCAAATACAGAAAAGGATTCTTTCACATTACCACGGGAGCCCGGAAGTCCTGGAAAACTCCTGACTCCCTACTCATTGAATTGGGTTCTTTGCTCCTTTGGTGTTATTTATGGAGACAACGAGACAACAAAATCTGGGGCTTGTATGGTAAATGTTTAACCAGGGGGCCCAGCCCCAGACGCAAAACACCAACTCCTTCGTTCATCCCTGTGGTATTTTGTTGTCACAAGTCGAGAAAAGCTTTCTGGTATTGTATAAAGCTTTCTGGCATTGCATTAACATTTTTTTCCCAAAGCGGTTTCCTTTGTTCCCATTTTCAAGCATTTTGTAATAAAAGGACGAGTTTCTAGATAATCTGAGGAAGGAGCTTCCACAAGCTAAGTCTGCTTCCTACTAAGTTGAGGGCAATATCACATTTTCATGTATGTATTTTTGCAGGTAGCGTAATATAAGCATCAGTGGTGTACTTGGGCAATTTTGAACAGATGCTTTTCCAAAAGGCAACTGGACTTTGTTGCTTTTTTTTTTCTTTGACAATGTTGAAAACCAAAGAAGCCCAGTTGCCTTTTGGAAAATCACCTTTGGGACAACTATGACCTGGATGATTGAGAATCTCCATAGACAGTGGACTTACCGGTTTGAGATGGACGATGGCTCTCGAGATCTCATGAAATTCAGTCAATTTATAATTCCAAATTAAGATTGGTGCTCTGTGAAAAGTACTCCAGAGAAGAAAGAGGGGGGAAAGAGAGGTTTTCCAGCCAGCGTTTATTACTCTTTCCTAAATTAGGACGTGAGCACTCAAAAGAGGTAAGTACTGATAGTGGGTTTTGAAAAGCTGTCTCAAAGTGTTTCTACCGCTTTCTGTGGAATACACAGAACATAAAAATATGTCCTTGTGGAACTGGTCTGGTCAATGGGCTTTTGTTTTACAGCTTCAGGGCACCAAAAAAACAACTCCTTCTGTAAGACCTTGTCAGCTTTCAGAAAATATTCTTCTCTGGAGTCTTCCAATTCTCTCCCCACTTATACAAAACTTCAATTGTGTGAGATTCAGAGTATAACCTGACATGGCTTGTAATTTTTTTTTTTTTGGAAACATATCATCTACAAACTTAGAACATATGATTTTTCTATTCATAGGCAGAATTAGCATGCTTGAGGTACATTTGTCAAGCTCTTCATTTCTCGTAGGCTAAAGCTACACATACAGTGCTCAATTGGTATAGCTGGGTATTTAAATATTGAAGGTCTATACACAGAGCTCTGAAACAGGATTACCACTAATGCACCGATGAACTGGTACAGCCATATACCAGTACAACACTATTGGGCTGCATCTGCATGACATGCTAAATTACAAGCTAACCAATCCTATTTTGGCCTAACACGTTCTGTAAATAGAGGCACTGTCTATAATTTCTAGTTCAGTATGTCTTAGGTACTCAGGATAATTACTGTAAATGTGTAAAATATGGCCTAGTTAAAGATGTGAACACAGCCACAGATCTGTTCCCTAACCCTCTATTTTTTCCACCAATTCTTGAGTGATAACATAAATGCAGATTCACATTTAGTACCCAATGATATTCACAAGATGTTGTAGAATCAACCATTGACTGGACTCCCACATTAGGCTAAGGATAAGTTGCTTGATTTTGGCTAACTATTACACACACCCAGAAACACAAAGGAAGCACAGTGCCCATTCTCTTCACAACAAGAATGATTCCATGCAATAAAAACAGACACTTATTAAACTATGATTTGTCAAAACCAAACATGCTCACTTTACTCCTGGCAAAGAACCAGAGGCAAATAACCTGATCTGCGAACAACAAACTCTCATCTTCAATAACCAGAATACTGATGGATGGATGATTGATTTGTTTTGTCTAGGCAGGGCAGAGTAGAGATGGTTGAGTAACAAGTGCTTTTTATAGAAGGACATTCCACTGAAACAAAACATCAATAACTTGAAGCCAAAAGCCACTTTAATTGACAGTTTTGGAAGATTACATACTCTTGATGTCTACTAAAGAAATCCAAGATTTCAGTTGCTATTGCCCCTTCAAATAGCCATATCATTTTCAGCCAACAGTAATACTACTGAATTCATGTTTTTCACTTATAGAAAATATGTATAATATTTTGCTTTGTACATGGAGTAAGTCATGATTTAAATTACTATTAGCTGGAGTATCTTTAAACCAAAACAGACCATATATTTTGACAACAAACTGTGCAAATCAGAGAAACAGTAAAAAATAAATAAAAGGAAGAAATACATAACCTGCAATCTTCAGTAAGCACAGCCACTCATTTTAATTTTACCTCATCTTATTTCAGATTCTTACAGAAAAATGAGGGATTATACAAAAAACTTTATCCAATTTTTTGCAGTTAATATTTTTTTCTGAGAAAAACACATATTTAAAATATTCTTATCCCACAATAAAATTGTCTGAAGATTAACCAAATTTGTAAGTTTTCCATCCTTCTTACATGTTTATAGAGTTTTTATCCCATATAACAAATTGTTATTTATGTGTTTCATGTTTACTGTTCTTGCTTTTATGGTTTTGTTGATTGCTTGATTTATCAAATCTGTGAATCTGCAATTGTTTCCCCACTATCTTAATAGTTTCATTATAAAGATAATTATATAAATGTTTCAAAGAAAATGGGATGATAATATCAAAACAGGGGCTATACACTGCCATATTACCTATAATCATACTGTGATGGAATTGTATTCAATTGTTACAAATCAGCCTCTGATGAAAACGATCAGGGAGAATTGCCTTCTGCACTAGCTTGGAGGGTGTACTAAAATTGTAAATTGGAAAGCATAAAGTGAAAATACTATATTGGATTGCAACTTACTGAACAGTAAGAGATTTATCGTCACAATAGATATCACTTTAAAATATTTTCAGTATAACAAATACCAAATTTAAGAGCCAGTTTGGTGTTAAGACATCAGCTAGAACCCAGGAGACTGCAAATTCTAGTCCCAACCTAAACACAAAACCAACTGGGGCCAGTCACTTTCTCTCAGCCCTAGGAAGCAGGCAATGGCAAAACACTTCCAAAATCTTACCAAGGGGACTCATCTAGGCAGTTGCAAGCAATAAACAAAACAAAACAAAACAAAAATGACTTGAAGGCACACACACAACCTCCCCTCAAAATACAGCTTTTGAGAATTGGAAGTTCCAAGAACAAGTTTCTAGCTCTCATAATTGCAGACAAGTTCAAAAACCCCTGAGCAAAAACTAGAGAAAGTTATGAAACCAGATACAACTTTAGGCAGAAGATATATTCCAACATAATGAACTCATTGCGTCTTAGCTGCAAATGAGCACGATTGTGCATCTCCTGCAAATGATGGCTTGCAAACTATGAGCAATGAATAGGAAACTGTTCTTGTTATAAGAATGTTGGGATTCACTCGAATATTTGAAGATAAAACACAAAGATTTCTCTAATGTGTCAAGAAGATGATATCCCTATTTTTTTATACTACAGGAAAAATATACACTACCTCTCTACTTGTAATAAATGGAATGGGTCACAATTATGTTCATTTGATGCATGGACACAACTAGAACAAGAAAAAAGAAATGCGATAGTATGTACCCTTGCTAAGCTGCCACTTTGTCCATGCTACTAGGCAATACTGCAACTAATGCAACCATATAATATATAATAGAGTATACAATAAAAAGAGTGTAAGATAAAATTAATATTGCTTAATTTGTAAAGATTCAGGGTCTTTCATGTTGACATTGATGGTCCTTCAAACAACTTGATCTCTTTCTGAGCTCTAGGTAAGGTAACAGTAAACTCACCCTTGAGTGGAGTATGATTCATGATGACTACATAGGCACATGTAATTTTCTGGGCTCAATATAGAAATAACCTGTCAATGCCTTGTCTACAGTGCTTTACTGATTCTCCAGTCTATCCCAAATATCCTGGAATTTCCTGGTGGTCTCCCATCCTAACTAAGAATTAGGTCCAGTCCAGCTTTCTAGCTTAGCTTTTTGAGGTCACACAGATCAGACAGCCAAGTGTCATGATCTGCTGTAAATTAAAAAATTAATAGTGGGAGGGAGAGAGTAACAATGAAAATGAACGCAATATGAAAAGATGCCTAGCATTTTAATGACTAAACTTTGCACCTGACTTGTTATGACTTTAAAAGAGCTCAGTGTAGAAGCTCTATCAATAGTTAGTCTGAAGAAAACCAGACTGTGTATAAATGCAAACATTTCAATAAATGTTTCCTTAAAATTATTCCTTAAATTATTCCTTAATTGCAGATGAGCCACACTAATTCAAGTATGCTGTTGTTGCTAATGAAGAGGTTTTACAAAACTAACACCATTATAGATGTTTTTAGGCAGTGCTCAAAGCTAGATGTTTGTTCCCACAGTTTCAGAAGAACATGAGGACAGAGTTAGCCACAAAGCAATTGGGTGCAAAGACAGAAGAAATGTTTCAGCATGCTGATGAGTTTCAACTGCCACGGTGATGAGTTTCAACTGCCACGGCTGCAAAACTAAAAGGGAACTGTTCACAGAAGTGCTAAACTGGCCAAGAAAATAAAAATGACCCTGACATGGATACAAATAGCTTGACTAATCCAATAAAAATACATAAGTAATCCAAAATTCAAGCAACAAAGACCGTTTCTAGGAAGACTACAAAGGTGCCTGGAATGACTTTTAAAATAAAAGGCAAAAGAGTCTCAACATAAGCCAAGATTTATTGCTGGAAAAGTCACTGGAGTCTAAACCAGGCACCCCAAGCTTCTCTTGGAAGAGAACAAAGTCAAGGGGGGGGGAGCGCTTTAAAACAACCCTTCAGACAATAAAGGGTTTTATCACTCCGCTTAAAAAAAAAAATCCATTAGAAATACTATATCACTGTTGCTTGCAAAGGGCTCCCCCTTACGCCGAATCAGGCACCTGATGAACTATGGCAAGACCAATCAACTGCGTGTAAACATCTCGAAGGCTTCTGGATCTTGAAAGGGGTGATTTAAAAACCACACCAAAGGCCAGTTCTCCCACACCATGAGGCAAACGCTGTTGCTTCTTACCACCCACTTAGAAGCCCACCAGTAGCAATTTCCAAAACGCCCAGCGTGCCGGCTGCGCATTTCGGCCAGGAGCCCAAAGATTTGTNNNAAAGATTTGGGGGGGGGGGGTGTCGAGGAGTTCAAGGAAAGCCACATGATAGATGAGCTCTCCCGTGTTGACATCCCTGCTTGCAAATCATCCACGCCGCTCAACCCAAGACCGACGGCGGGCCGTGCCCCTTCTTCAACTTCTGAGGGCAACACCCTCTCTGCCACCCAGAATCCCGAGTCCTTTTTCCCAGGGAGACCAAAGCCCGCTTTCACCGGCCGCACGAACCGAGCACGGTGTCCTCGGCTGCCCCTCTCCTCAGCCCACTTCGCCGGCTCGCCCTTTTGTGCCAAGCTGGCCGCTCCAAGCCCTACAGGTGATGATGCGTCCCGGGAACAACGGGAGCTCGCAGCACACAACCTGGCGGGAAATCGACCCAAGAAGCCCCAGAGGACTGGATACGGATTCCTGGGCTCCGCATCGCTTTCCACAGACAAGTCTGGCGCGACGACACCGGCGCCGGCCAACTTCGCAGCCCACTTTCGCAAGGCGGCGAGAGTCTCCCGGGCTGGCACCTCCACGTTCGCCACAGCGGGTCCCAACGGCGCAGCAGATGCACGGCCGCCCTTCCTCTTCCTCGCCTGCCCGCCCAGTGATACTCTCTTCCCCCCACCCCCACCCCGGTCTTTCCGGGGTCCAGGCGTCCCCTCCGG
>AZIM01004469.1:30963-58828 GCA_000516915.1 Ophiophagus hannah | reverse complement strand
GTAAAGCACTGTGAAGTGGTTTATAAGTCTGCTATTGCTATTTTAAATATTATAGCAAAAAAATTAGGCCAGCACATTATCTTTGTTGTACTGTTAATGTAGTGCAAAACTGAATGTTTTATTGCAATACTTTATTTTTTCCTCAGGAGCAGGCAATCATCGTTATTTCATGGGATATTTATTCTTTTTACTCTTCATGATTTGCTGGATGATTTATGGCTGTATTTCTTGTAAGTTTAGTTTGCATCACGTATTTCTAATTGCCTAGCTTTTTCAATGTATCTGCTCTGCATCAATTTTGTAAATTTTTCTTCATATTGATCTGTTTTATCTGATTTTTATCACTAAATACTTTCATTTTGAAACTATTCATACAGTTTAGTCTGTAAAAACAAATCCATTTAACTACTGTAAGGAAAATAGAATGGAGCTATTTTGTAAAATTCTGACATATATATACACATATACACATATATTTATTTCAGACTGGGGAATCCACTGTCACACAAGTTATACAACAGATGGTTTTTGGACGTACGTTACACAAATTGCCACTTGTTCACCTTGGATGTTCTGGATGTTTTTGAACAGTGTGTTTCACTTCATGTGGGTTGCTGTACTACTAATGTGTCAAATGTATCAGGTAGGAAAAAACAACTTAATAGGTATATAGAGGAATCTTCTGTGGAATATATGCAATGTACAGTATCTTACCATAGAAAATAAGTGCATGCATGAGGAAATGATAGACAGACAGGCATACAGACAGACATTATTTCCTATCTATTCTTCTGTTCAATATAAATTACCAAATTTTAAATGAGTTGATTTCAGAAGTTTGGATGAGTTGATTTCAGAAATTTGACACTATTTCTGTTTGATGTGGTCAGTTTGGTACATCAAATGATAAGGGGCAAATTATGATTTTAAATCTGTTCTCATGGATCTTTTATTATAAATTATCCTAAGTGGAAGAGACAAGAGACAAGAAGACTTAAAGAAGTACATGCTGGATGCAGCTGTTCTATTTCTGAAAGATAATACAATAATATCAGTAAAATTTTGCTCCCAAAATTTCTGAAAACGTGAACTGAAACAAGGATCCTAAAACGCAGGTCTGGAATCTGCTCTTGGAAGTATCTCTTTTAGTGGGAGTCATTAATTTGGTTAAGCCCTGTCTGAGTAATATTTTAGTAGTTGATTTCAGTGTGTGTGCGTGCATGCATGTGTTTGTTAATATTGCTGATCCTTGAAGTCTCAGCTGAATGTTTTTTTTTTAAATCCTGGGGTTTTTGTTTGTACAATTTAGTTTTAAGTACTATTTTAATTTATTCAGAAAATGTACATGCCTTCGTTCACTTTCATTTAAGTGAAAAGCAAAATACAGCTAGATGAAGAGAACTTTTTTAATGAAAAGAGAATAATTTAATGCTAAATAAATGTTATCACAATCCCACAGTTATTAGGACTGTGCAATGTTTTGAGTTCCATCAAGAGTTCAATGTTTTGGGAAATGTGTGAGTGTAGTAACTGCCTGTAAAAGACTGCCTGTTCCTAAAAGGAGACATGGTTGTTTTATGAGTCACTTTGCCCAATCAAATGCAAAGTATTGTACAGTCCTATTAGTTATCTCTTCTACAAAGGAAAGTATTGACTCAGATGTTGTCTTGGTGTTTAACTTGGTTCAGAATAGCTATTAGGGTGCCTATAATATAGTGAAAATATATTCCATGGGTGAAAACCATATTCTTTTAGCATACAATTAGAAAAGATAGCATATTTTCATTATCTTATGTAACTGTATCTTTAAATGAATATTGATTCTGGGTTTCGTTGCTTGATATTTCTATAATTTCAAGGCTTCTAAATATTAATTGGCTATTTTTTTTCTAGATTTCTTGTTTAGGTATTACTACAAATGAAAGAATGAATGCCAGACGATATAAGCACTTTAAAGTAACAACAACATCTATTGAAAGTCCATTTAAGTACGTATATAAGTAAAATGTGTTTAAATGCATGTTTATTTAAATGTTTATATGATACTCAAGATGAAACAGTTTAGATACGACTGACTGTTAACTGTTCAGTTTGTGTAGATTTTTAAATTATCTTTTTAACTTTTCAGTCAAATATAATAAATCAGTACTTCAGCAGATTTATGTGGTAATGGTGTGGAATTTTACCATGGAAGAAAAAATAGCTGAGTAATCAAAAAATAGCTCATGGATTAAATATCCATTTTTACTAGCTATTCTTCCATGCAAATCGACAGGCACCCTGTGGCTTAATTTCAGCTTTTTAAAAATAAATCTGCTCAAAATATAATCTTAATAATAATAAATTTTGGATCCAACCAGGGTTGTAATAGAACAGTCTTTACTGAAAAGCTTCATTCACTATCACAGCAGGATATGCCCATTCTCGAAGCAGCCTTGTAGCATAGTCTACATAGCTGCCTTGTAGCATAGTGTACATACAGAGTGCTTCATTTGTGAATGAAAGAAAGCACCTCATGTGTACTGGTCTAGCATATAACACTAAACTGCCTTTGTATGGCACACAACAGCTCTAAATTATTTCTTTATGATTCATGACAGCCCTATTTTTTAATATTCCCTTGAATTCCTCAAACTTTGTCTAGTTTCAGTTCTCTGTACCTTCTGTTATCTCATTTATCTCTCCCAAACTCTTTGAAATTCAAATATTACATACAATAACAGTAACCAGATTCCATAAAAAATTAATAGTCTGAGGGATGATTCCAAAAATAATTAATCATCACCTATGAATCTACTCAACTTTTAAAGTGTTTCTTTCCAATAAAATTCTAGAAAAGATTTCATTACATTTGATATTTTTCCTTAATTCTCTTTTCATTCTCACTCCATTTTTACTGCTAACAGCTGTTCTGAGCTTCTTTCTCAGAGCTACTCTCCTTTTTGTAATTTGGGTTCCATCACTAATGCTAAATGACATGTATTACTCCCTGAATATAGTATCAGTCCTTTTTGAAACTCAGAATAATGGATTAGTAGCATGTCTCTATTACAAGGCTGAGAAAAGGCAGATGTATGTAAGACTCCAAATATGGTATTTGAATCTGGTATTCAATTAATAGCTTATAACTGTAGCAGTTCAGTAATAGTAAATATTGTCAGTACCAACAAGCACAATAATTACTGTGGAAATCATCCATGTTGTTATTAGGGGTAACTTTGTATTTGTTAGTTACAATATTAAGTACTATAGACCTTTTTTTGTTCTTATTTTGTTCTTCTCTTTTTAGCCATGGATGTATAAGAAATATTATAGACTTCTTTGAATTCAGATGCTGCGGTTTATTTCGTCCTGTTATTGTGGACTGGACACGGCAATATACAATAGATTATGATCAAACCTCTGGAACTGGCTACCAGCTGGTTTAACACCCACTTCCAATCCGTGAGCATATCAGATCTGAGTGGTGCCTGGAAGTTTGTTTCTTTTGAATCCACGTCACTTGAACAGTAGCATGTTATGAATAGAGCTAACAGTGAATCTAATGGTACCTTCTTTGCATCTGTTTGATTAATAGAAGTTTTAAAAAGGACAGAATAAACTGCCAATCCAGACAATGAGGAAGAAGAAGGGAATTTTAACTGTTCTTACTACAGGAATAACTCAGAAAGACATATTCACACAATTATATTTTAGTTTCACAATGAAGCATGAATTGTTAAAAATACAAACAGAATAAAGTCATGCTGTGCTGAAGATTCAATATTTATTTCATAATTTGAACAATTTCATTTGAAGTTAAATTTTATGAAGCTAACAGATCTTGAGATCATTTTATTATATTTACTGCAATGGAATTTTGTATAGATTTGCTTAGTATTATGTGCATTGAAAAATGTACATTAAATACTGTAATGAATTATGTAATTTTGTTGGGGTCTACCATAAATTGTGAAGTTGAGGATGTTCGTCACAAAACTCTTACCTAAGTGTAACAGTAATTATTATCAGTTGTTAGGGCTGATTTATTTCTGATACAATAAATTACTTATAATAAATCGTATATGAAGTTGTATATCCTGGGCAGAAAAAACAACATAGAGGAAATCAACTTTTCTGCCTAATACAAAACACCACTTAAGTGCATGATGATACTTTATAAAATTAGACTACAAAATAAAATATGATCTGCAAAAATTGAAGAAAAATGTAATATATGCTGTTAGTACAACTTTGTTTCATAAGTACTGTGAGACATTGTGCATGATATATTCTACTGTCATTAGAGAATTGGTAAACAAAATGTTATATGGGAGCCAAAAAAAATCAAAGGTTAAATTCTTAGAAATTAGGATATCATTGTTATTATATTGGATGCAGTTCCAAGAAATATAGCTAGATTAAAATAATGTTTAAAAAGATAAAATAAATTTAAAGCTAAATTTATTTCTTTGTAGCACATGTAAGTTAACAATATTACAGGTGTCATGAATTATATGGTATGTTGGTAAGTGATAAAATACAATAAACTTAGTTTCAGATTATGAAATTTGAAAGGCAAGGAGTGGTGTAAAATCACATTCCAAAAGCAATTTTTTGTTGTTGAATGTGATGCACTGATTTTCAGTTACAGCATTTTTATATATTCCTTGTGAATTTTTCACTGCTTCCTTAAATATTGTTTACAGAGAGACTTGAAATATGTTTAGGTTCTCTTTAAGTGCTGTAGCAGTATAGTGGTTCAAGAATCCTGTGAGGAGGATCTAGGGAAGGGATCTTTAATACAGAAATAGAGACCAGTGTAAAGAATGTGTATCTGTATATAAATAATTTATCAACTAGTTTTTGTAAGTGTGTGTATATGTACATGTGTGTATGTTAGTATATTTATAAGCTGCTCATTTCATTTTATTCAACAAAAAATGTAGGATAATATCTAATGGGCTTTTTAGTAATGATCAATATTGCTATTAATAGGCACTATACCCTGCAACTTCACTGCATGTTTAATGCTTCGCAAAACTAGCATTTCCTGTAATATTGAGATTACAGGTATTAAAGCAATCCAGTGGTATTCCCACCCCTTGCCTTAGAAAGAGGAGCAGTGAAACTGTAAATAGTTGATGTTCAGTATTTGCAAGTATGCTTTCCCCCCCTTCAAGGTGTTTCTTTGATTGCCAGGTGTCCATAGTTTGCAAGTACCAGATATCAAAATTTACAGAAATGCAACTTTAGTATAATTTGGATATTTTAATATTGGGAAACTTCAACTAATCTATAATACACTATGGTTGAGGTTATGAAAATGAAGTTATGTGCAGGGAGGTAGAAGGCCTATGCCAGCTTGAAAGATACATTTTAGAAAAATACTAAGAATATACTATTCTTGCCTCATTCCTTCTAACTTTTAATGTTAAAGCTGAAAAGATTAGCCAGCACTTCGTTTCATATTTTAATACTGCAAACTTTAGCAGGTTTGAGAAGCCCTACTTATTTTATCCTTTCATAGTCATGTTTTCTCCTTTAATAATCATGGTTACAATCTTAATACCCTTGATTCTGCTTTGGGAAAAATGTATTTTCACATAAACAATTGCTTTTGAAAGGCCTCAGAAGATCAATATATTTGTAGCTCTTCTGCTATATCTAAAAATATATACAATATAGAGTCCTTGTCCAAATAATTATGTCCTTTATACAATAAAAAGTAAATCTTACTTAAGTGAGGAAAAAGTATAAATTTTGTTTTTGTACTCTGCCTAATTGTCAGAGAAAAAGTAGTGGAAGATAAAGGTTCAATATTTGAGGCGCCTAGAATTATTCTATTGCCAGGAATTTGGACATGCATAGTCTGGAACCCGAAAGGGGAAAATATATAGAATTTTTTTTTCTGCTTGTTGAATGTATTGCAGCATACTACAGCACCCCAAGGCCTCTGTGAACCCACTTAAAAAGATTAGAAGTTTGACATTCATTGATATACGAAGGATTAACATANCACACACACACACACATATTTGCAGGTTTTAAGTTTTTATAATGCACAACTTTCCCCAATTTTCTTTTCAACAATTAACATGCATTAAAAGTGCATCACTATTTTAAATTGACTGTTTTGTTTTTCTAATTTATTTATAACTGTGCCAAGTATTATTTTATTGTTATGACTGATGTATTACATTGTGAACAAAATATGTAAAAGGTTTAATAAAATAGTTCTCCTTCCATAAAGTTGTTATTTTTGTAAGTTATTAATCAAAATAGTATTTGTCTCCTAGATGTTACTGCTTGTCTTAGCTTCTGCCCTTGCTTTGCTTACTCTGATTATTTTGCTCCAGTGGCCCAGCTCTGGAGATCTCTTTTTAGTTCAAGATGGAGTCTGACTGAACCCAAATTAGGAAGCACTTGTTTCTCCTCAGTTGGGTTTCTGTCAGCTTGACAAGTGGCCAGAGCTCTTTGAATCTCCTGATTAAGTAAAAAGAATATATCTGTTTCATTAATGTTTTTAGCAAATAGGCAAGAAGGAGAATGAAAAATAATTCAAGTGCTGATGGGCAAGAAAATTATTTGTACAGACTATCTTGCAATTCTACCTTTAACTTGTCATTACCTCCCTGGTCTTCTTGAGATTGGAGAAAAAGCAGGAAGCATGTAATTGCAATTATTGTTATCCTATGCAGATCTATCAAAAGAGAGAAAACTCCCCACATACTTGCTTTGGTAAACCCTCCTCACGAGTCAACCCCAACTCGTGACATTAGCCACAGAGCACTGATAAAAATGCATATGTCTGCCTTCACATGGAAAGCGACTTTTGCTTATTTTACCAATGCTATTACTATGAATGTACTAAGGAGACTGCTGTAATTTGTCTGTTTGTTTTAAATTTATTTATTAAATTTATTTGCCACCTATCTCATTTCAAAAGCTCTGGTTGACTTACAGCATGATAAAAATTAAACAACCATTAAAATCATCGGATAGAAAATTATGTAAAATGTAATATTTGATTGATAAAAAGGAGATAAGATCCCTCATTTTTTGAACACTTGAATACAAATCTGCCTTAACTATGAAATGCACCTCATTCTACAGTTAGTCTTGAATGTTAACAAGTAAATGTTTTGAGGTGCAATAGAATAACTGCCTTCTCTTGTAAATAGAGAAAAGGACAAGGTCTTTATTCATCTTATTTATTTCACCAAATGGATTATGTTTGCTAGCAGGACTATTTTGTCTGCCCTTGGTCATGCATGTTGTGGTACTTCGCATTCAGTTGGAATTTGTGGGAACAAACACATTCACATAAGGAGCAGAAGCAGCTGTTGAAGCTTGCACAATGTCAGCTGTCTGAAAATGATCTGCAATTATGCAAAACTGAATTATACACAGATTGATTCCTGCAGCATGTATTTCTTTTGTAGACAATTGCACACAGGCCAAGAGTATCTAAATCGGTTACTTAAGTTACTACCTTCATATGGTAGTAACTTAAAGTATGTATGTGTGAAATTGCTTCAACTGTGTGCAAATGTTTAGTTGAGCAGTGTATTTGCTAGAATCAGATCAAATTATACATTTAAGCATATTAATATGTTGAATGAAATCCTAAAATAATGTAAAATTCCATTTCATTAGAACACAATGTATTCATCTTTCTTCATTCTTTTATTTTTGCCTACTACTTTTAAGTCAGGGGTGTCAATCTCGTGTTGTCATGGCGTCATCACATGATGTATTGTGACTTTTTTCCACTTCACTAAACAGGGTGTGGGTGTGGCCAGCATGTGACACATCCAGCTTGCAGGCTGTGAGTTTGACACCCCTGTTTTAAGTGTTTGTATGATTTACACAATCCAAATAGTATAAATATTCAGCAAGTATCACCTTCCATATCTCAAGGAATATGGATCCTTAGGTATATCCCTTGGAACACGCAAGCACCCCCCATGATTTTGATTACAATCATCTTTCTTTTAGGATATAAATAATTACCATCAGGAGTTCCACTAAATGCATCAGTCATAGGTAGAACTTCAACATTCAGATTGTTGGGGACAATGTTGACTCTGTAAACCGCTTAGAGAGGACTGTGAAGTAGAATATAAGTCTTTTAAGTGTTAGTGCTATTGCTAGCCAGCCACAGAACCGCCATCTCTGGCTTCTAGCAGCAAATTTCTTATTTCTATTTTGTAGAGAAAGTCACCCTTTTATTTCAACCATGAGTGTGGCCTTAGTTGTGACCATATTCATGTGTTGTGTTGAAGTATAAATGTGCATCACAAATTCCTGCACTTAAATTATCTAATGGGCTGATGGTAGACTTCAGTGGTGCTAAACCAGATTACAAGGGCTATGCATAGATCCCCTATTCAAAGGAGAACATTTTGGAGTGTGCGAAAATACATACATGACATTGCTTCTTTCCTGGTTTCACAGATTGCCCACCACAGCTGACAATCTCTGGGAAATACTTATTTGGTTTAAGGTATTTTCCAATAAGTAAATACCTTATTACAGTGTGTTATCTTAGCAAAACTAGTTTTTATATAAAAGTATGTCATTGGCTAGAGTCACATTCTCTCTGAAGTTTAGGGCTCAGCATTTGTCTCATCTAACTAAAGTCCAGAGGGCAAACTGGAGCAGTTATCATTGCTTTTACATTATTTTTCCCAGAGTGCTAAGAAGACCTTTTGCTAAAGCAACCAACCATTTTGTTTTTCCTGAAATGCTTCTGAGCAATCTGGCATTCTCAGAAAAACATAGAAATAGTTGGAATTTTAGCCAATATATAACTCTTGTCCACCATTGTTTTTGCCTTTGATGCAAAAACATATGCAGGTAGTCCTCGACTTACAACAGTTCATCTAGTGACTGTTTAAAGTTACATCACTGAAAAAAGTGACATCATTTTTCACACTTACAACCATTGCAGCATCCCCATGGTCACATGATCAAATTTCTGACATATTTATGACCGTTGCAATGTCCCAGGATCATGTGACTCCCTTTTGTGACCTTCTGACAAGCAAAGNNNATGGGGAAACCAAATTCACTTAACAACTGTATTACTAACTTAACAATTGCAATGATTCACTTAGCAACATAAATTTTGGGCTCAATTGTGGCCGTAAGTTGAGGGCTATCTGTAATAGGTTTGAAATCTTTGAAGCGAAGACAAAACTGAAAAGACGGCATGCTACTCAGTATTTTTCATTCTGTTGGCAAAGTTCTGCATTTTCTCCCCAAATGATATTCATACAATTACCCAATTGCTGAGGCTATGCTGTAAACAATGGTTAAATTCAATGTCAGGTCTTTCTTCCATGTGGAAGGTATTGTCCTACAGTATTCTCTTGTGCTTTCAAAACTATACTTAATGTTGAAGTTGTTTGCAGTTTCCCAACAAGACTGAACAATAGCCTCTTTGCTGAAAGTAGGTCTTATGCATCAAGTTTGCAACAGGAACGTTTTGTGGTTTCTTCATATCCAAATTTTCTACACATGAGAATTTTGCTGTGAGTGCTAAATCTTAAATTTTATTTTTGCATTGTGAAGACTGTCATATGTCAAAGTGTCCCAGTGACATTCCTCTTATCAATTCACAGAATCCCCAAGAATGACAGCATTCAACCCTTGTCATGCTTGACATGTAGAATTGTCACACAAGGAAAGAGTACAGAATTTTACCATTGCAGAATGGGAATAACGTTGCTAGGATTTGTATTTTTGTATTAGGTTGTATTCTTATCAACCTAAAGTAGTAGTGGATAAAGTACGTTTGAGTGAACTAGGGACATGAATTCGAGCAAGAGAAACACTTTACCCATTGAAATATAGTTTTAGCCCCAGAGTGAAATTTGGATTAAGACTGGATGAAAAGAGGCAACAGGCCAGGCAAAAGTCAAATGTCCCTCAGTGGACCAAATTGAGAGACAAAAGACACAAGATTTTGGAACATTTAAATTAAGGTATAAATACAAAGTGCAGTAGCTAGTTTTAAAAATAAATATGAGTCTACCTGTTGCTTATCGTGACTAAATTTCAACTGGTCATTTAATCATTCCAAAACCATGTATTTGTGAGACAAACCAATGGTAATATAGCTTAAAAGTCAATCTCGGCATACATATAATTGTAGGATATTTCCCTTTGCGTAACATATATTGCCCAGTTCTAATTATGCGTTTATTAATTTGGTGTAATGAAGAGGTAGGCATCTCAATCCAATGTTCCTGTGTTTGCATGCTGGCAATTACTTTTAATACAATTTAGACCTTGTAGGTCATGAATATGAGTTCATTAACTGTTATTACCATCAGTTAAACATCTGATTCTTTTGCTCCTGGCCAAATGCACACTTGTTGCTCTAAGACATTACAAATTAAGACATTACATTAAGACATTTGCAAAATAATAGTGATCCTCTCAAAAAATAATTGTGAAGATCAGCCAGGCCAGTTTTGAGTAGGATGACACTCCCAGTTAGGGGAGAGAATGCACTATTCTCTGCTCAATGATGCATTTAAAGTACGATGTAAGTATTGAACTATTGTGAGCCTAAAACAAAAGTGACACCACAGACATTTCCTGCATTCATCTGTTATTAAAAATATATATCAATGATCAACCTGTTGGTCCTGATATATTGTCCTTTGTCTATGTGGATGATTTGGCACTTACAGCTTAGAGAACTAACTCTCAGGAGGTAGAAGACAAGTTTACTCTGGCTCTTAAGAATATGTCAGAATACTATAATGAGAATGGATTTTAATCCATCAAAAACTAATGTCTGGGCATTCCATCTCAAAAACAGGCAGGCTAGATGTAGCCTCTATATTATCTGGGATGGAATGAGTCTGGCACATTCAACATTACCTTGACATTACACTGGATCAAAATTAACCTTTAAAAGACATTGTTGCAATTTAAAGCAAAAGATCTCCACCCATAATAATCTCAGAAAGCTGACTGGAACTACTTGGGATACCCACCCCATTTGGGGCGGTCCATGCCGGTCAGGGCGTTTAGTGATACATGCCACATTATTACTGGATGTCTGCATCCCACCCGGCTTGGCAAACTATGTATCTTGGTGGGAATAGCAATGTCAAGTGTTAGGAGTGTGGCACAAGATGTGAAATAAGGAAGTCAAGAAGGAGCTATTTAGATTGCATCGAGGAGATTGTTACCTCAAACAGAATGATTAAAAAGATGGAAACTTCAAGATAAACAACTTTATAATTGGACAGAACCACTTGAGGAGTTGCCTGGAAGTTTAGAGGAAGAGTGGATGATTTGAAAATGTTTAAATAGTGCATGGTTTGGCTAGAACTAAAGACCACATGGAAAAATGGGAGATTCTTCCAGAGAACAAGGATATTTACTGCAAATGTGACATTATTCAACCATCCATCTTTCACATTGTCCCCTGGAACCAACATGCACACAGAATGACTTACTGGTCAGAAATATCCCTGCCGTCAATGTGGCCTGGCATTGGGTTAGCTAGAACTATATAAATTTATGTTATTAAAGTTTTTAATATTTTTAAATTTAAGTTAATACTTTGCCCCTTTCTAGTTCCTGCATTTCTGACATGAGATGAGAAACACAGCAGAGGCTGCATTTGCTACTTGTGTCAAACATTGCAAGGACTCTATTGACAGGGCTGAAAAATTAATGAGAAAGATAGGAAATGTATATTCTGGTAAATTCAAAATCACTCCAAAAATATTCCTAATTAAATGTGCAAGATTTCCTCAGTGTCACATTACCATACCATTTCCACATTCAGATTGTATTTCTGTGTTGGTCACAGGTTATGCTTTACTGAGTGTATTCTATCTGGGCAATAAAATACAGATTTCACTTGATGGTAGCAAAGAAATATAAATAAACTTGTAGCTTGTTGCTGCAATTGAGTAATCATTTAGATTTAGACTTGAGCGACCTAGATATGGCAAGTCTACTTTAGCTGAATTCAGAAACACCCTGAAAATGACCTATTCCTTGCACACATACATCCAGATTGCAAAGGAATCTCAACTCTGCTTCAGTGTTTCCTACTAGATAGGTAATAAAAGTCCAGTTCTTTCTATCTGGTTATCACCAGACTTGATGGCGTCTAATCACTCAATCAGTTAATATGTTAAAGAGTAGAAGTCTAACTGAGGTTTACTAACATCAAGGGCAATTTTCTTTGTTGTTTTATACCATCAAGCCAAGATTAACTTGAGTCTTAATTTTTAAAAGATTTTTTTAAAAAAGAACTGATGTGAGGGAAATGTCTGCAAGTCAATGTTGTCTTCGGGCAACTACCTGGACAAGTCTCTGCAGTTTTCTTGGCAATGTTTTCACATTTGCTTTGCCCTTATCCTTCTTCCTATGTTGTCTCCCAGTTTTTAGCTTAGTGCTTAGTGCCTTTAACCATTACACCAAACTGATTTTTTAAGAGTTTAACCCTGCTATTTGTTGCTAATGTGACACTTTATTCAATGTAAAGTATTAATTAGAATGAATTATAATTCAAGGGATCTTTTTCATATCAAAAGTCTTCAAAGCTATATGCTCAATGCTTACAAGTAATTTCTATTTTATTTTCTGCAACAGAAATTTTATAATTGGAGGATGCTAGGGACATCACACCTTTTTTCCTGAACTTCTGGAACAGTTACATGATGCAGCCCAGACATAGTTGTTTTAGAGTACTGTACTTTTACACCAAATTTCTATGATGCTATAAAATATCAGCATGATGTTTCAAATTTATTTTAAAAAGAAACAGTTGCAGTTATTTAAGCAATAGAATGTGAATGATGTTTTCCATCAGACATTTCAATGCAAATGAATGTCTAAATACAAAGCTTTATTGAAATTGATTGACAGGTTATTTAAAAATCTGCTTCAAGATTGGAATACATGTGGTACTCTAAGGAAAAGCAGTCGCATAAGCCAAGAGCTGTTTCACAATAAATGGTAGCATTTTAAGTTGTGCCTTGGAAAAAGGGAACCCTCTTCTGTGCCAAATAGCTAATGTGTCACTGAGCGTGAACAAGAGCACCAGCACCTTGGCCATAGCCAAATCCTTTGGGGCCAAAGTTCTTTGCATAACAACCTGAAAAGACGAAGAGTAAACTATTAGTTCCATTCAATATAAACATGCTGTTTTTTAAAATATAATCAGGTTCAGAGAATATTAGTTTATAATGTGCTTTTACACTTGCTGATGTGAACCAATCTCCCTACATGTGTATCTTGTGCAGATGTTACATAGAATATACATTACATAGCAATCTCTCACCATTCAATAAAGCTGTCTCATATGGCAGTAACTGGAGCATATGTCACTTACATTTTCATCCCCTTAAACTAAATCAGTGTGATAAATGACATTAAACTAGTGGTAATCCCATCTCCTTTTTAGATTTAAAATTACATCTCTTACACCAGAACAATTCTGATATTTTACCTTACCTTTGCAATAGATTTCGCCGTCCTTCTCTGTCAGAGTTGTTGATTCAAGGCTTTTACCACACTTGGCACAGCGAAAACAATTTTTGTGCCAAGGCTAAAAAAAAAAACTATTTCAAACGTCTGTGTTTTATCATTTTCAGTAGATAAACATAGTCTTTTTCATGGGAAAATCCATGTGGTCACTAAGAGGACTTGATACCAACTTGATGGCATATAATCAATCAATCTAGTCTTCTAGGGATAATTATGTTTTTCATGTTAGATTGCTTCTTTTTGATAGAAAGCATTTACCGTAGATACAAATTCATTTGGGAAAATGAATTAGCTCCCATTCCCAGGTGGTGTTCTTTTTTATGAAATTTGTTTTAAAGCAAACAAAACCAATCCAATTCTAACAGGTCAAGGTCATTAACCAAGGACGTCCACAATAGTTTGCCAGGGCATTTGCAAACTATTGCATGTCACCTTACCTTTCCAGCTCCTATTACTTTCTCAGCTGCATACACAGAGTCACCACATCTGGAACATTTTTCTGCCCCTCCAAATTTCTGAGCAAATTTTGAAGTATTTGGACTTGTTGTCGGTCGATGAGAAGGTATGCTAGAATGAAAAGAACTGCTGAAATGAGTCTCTTTCTGAATCAGCAAAGAACAGGCAGGCTAGACTAAGCTCTTATTAACAGTGTGCAAAATCAGGGTCTTGTATTTCTTTGACTGAGAGCAACTATTGCTCTACAAAGAACCACGGTAAAGGAAGGGTATATTGTTGAAGTCTAACTGCCTTTATTGACCCGAGGAAAGCCATAAGTCGACTTCAATTGTGACAAGAGAAAAAAGGAATCTTTAGATCTTGAGCAAAAATGGGCAGCAAAGGATATAACACATTGATCTCTTGACATAGAGTAAGTCTTTCCTCAAAAATGCTTTGGTTATTATTGTTACTAAAGTTGTCTGTTGCCTCTGTGACCAGAAGAGGCAAGCCAATAACATACTGGTTTGACACAAGATGAAATCACTGCAGCCAAAGTTGTAAGCTGAAGAGGAGGAACATACAACCATATTCTTCCAGTGGGAAGCCAAAATTTGTGTTGCATTGAACTGAATGATAAGATTGCTCAATCTAATATTCATGTTTAAGATCTTAACATGATTCAACCAGGGACTAGATAAAAGTTTACTTCTTCCTCAGAGTGTTTCATCTGATCATAAAACATTTTAGTCAATAGCAGGAATTGATCTTGCCAAAAAGATAACCTCACTGTTTTGAGCTTTGCTCTAACAGGATGCAACAATCCATTACATACAAATAAAAATAACTGGCAATTTTTTACAAATGCTGGTCCCCTGAACAAACTCAGATCATGACTGCTCAAATACAGAATCAGAGTGATCTGTGACCTTTTTATTCCACTTTTATTTAAGGTGGTCTTGATAGTCTGTATTTAACAGGTAATGCATCTGTCTCAAGCTAGACCTAAGGTAAAGAGGTGGCTATTTTCTTTACATCCAGTTATTTGCTACAGTTCAAACTGCAGTCAGTTAGAGGTAAATAACTGCTGTACCTACTTGTCATGTTTTATGCCAAGCCTTTCTCCTCTGTCCATATTGAGAGTGCCTGCTCCTTGCCCATAGCCATATCCTTTGGGGCCATATTTTTTCCCATAACAAGACTTGCAGTATATTTCTTCATCATGCATGGCCACAGTTGTGCTATCCAGGTTTTTCCGGCATACCACTAAGGAAGAAATTAGATATGTTTATTAACTAAAAGAAAGTTTCAGTAGCTATGTCTACTGAAAACTGAGGGGGCTGGTTCTTTGAATAACAGTATTAAATTCTGTTCTATTAACATGTTCAGTCCTCTTTGGCTTCTATGATTTGCATTTGCAGAAGGGAAGCTTGACCAAGTTTAATTTGTGAGGCTATGAAAGAAACATTTTTTCTTTTTTTCAAACCTCATTTACATCAGTGCCAATAAGTTTAATCATGCAAGAGTTCTCAAGGACACATTACCTTTACAAAACATCTACAACTTTATGCCAAACAAGGACTGTTTTTCCTAGCTCTTTCATTAATACTTTTGTGTGAGACAGCTAAAATATAGGGCCAATTTAAATCCATGTCCATACTAGCTTATTACTTATTCCTCTTTTAGAAGTATGTTGCTTGTTGAGTTGGCTGGGAAACATCTCTGTATTAATGAGTGAATAAAAGCAGTTTTTATATAATCACTTACAGTTCTGCATTATACACATTTTATAAAAATTAAGAATAAAGTAGTTCATTTTAGACTTGCTGAAAAAAGTAATACTTTGAGGAATTCTAGAATAAATATAGTAGTAGAACATAATGGTTGCTCAGTAAGCTAAGATTCCTCCACAACTAAGATTATAAAAGCTGAAACAATATCATCACAGCCAAACTAGATGTTAATATAAATGAAGAGCCATTCTAAATTTTCAAGCTAAGAGCAATGGAAATAAATGATGTGGAAGAATTAACTCTTTATGGAATTTGATCTGTCTCCTTTCCTCAACTAGGTTGTTGTTGGCAAAATTTAGTGAAGACACATTTTCATTGTGATATCCTCTCTGGAAATCACTTTTTTCACATCAAACTTAGCTATATCACTGCAGTAACTTTTAGAAATGGTTTTGTTTTTGATTTTGGTATCAGTTTTTGTTCAGGTACTTAAATTGGATTCCATGCTTCAGTTTAATTATTGTAGTTAATTTTGTACAGTATATCAATATGTTTCACACTTCCCTAAGACACTATGTTTCCAATTTTGAAACTCGTTGGATTTACCAATTATAAGTTTAACAACTAAACTCTGTTCCACACTTAGAGAAGCTAAATTGTTTATTTATTTATTGAATTTATATTGCCGTCTATTTGCCCATGGTGAATTATATAGTCCTTCATCACTGAGTATATTCTGTATATTTTACAAACTTATTTCTTCTTGATGTTCAGTTTTATACAATGTGAAGAAGATATAAAACTTTAAAACTATTTGTTATTCTTCTCATTCCTTGCCATTCACTGGATGGTTTTTACTGTAAGCATTATCTTTCATGGTAGTAGAAACTTGTTGAAGCTTCTTTTTAAATGTACTTCATAAAATTCCAAATTTAACTTTCAGTTTAATCAGATTTTTTTCCTTTTCTTTTATAAAAGTTACAATTAGCATTTATCAAATGCTAATGAGGTGCCATGAACAGTATTGTTCATGACACCTCATCAGCCAATTGTATGAAATAATTAGAAGATACTAAAATAGGAATCAAGTTTTAGTACAAAAATTCAGCATCTTAACAATTACTAAGCTGAACAATCATATCAGCTCTGTTCTTAAAGACAGTCTACAACCTCTGTGACAAAGCCCAAGACAATTTTGTCTCTATTAAACAAAATCCATGAAATTAGAAAATCAACGATTGTAAATCACATCATTAATTTATTTGATATAAGCACTGAAGGTATCAAACTAGTGAATAATTTCTCAAAATGATATTTAAAATGTACATTTCTAGAATAGCATACAATATAAGAACTGCATCTTGATGAAATAATTCTGTACGTTTTGTCAACAGAACAAAGCTGAGTTAAGCTTTATATTTAAAGTTATCTACATGGATCAAAGTGACAATCTTGTGTATCATTAACAGGAATGGTAATATATTTTAAAATTATATTACTTATTAATTGTTCTTTTAAACCTGCTAATGTTAGTCAGAGCTAAATGACTATCTGAAAGCACTCTTTTAACTGTACATTTGTTCTGCAAAGTTAAGAGTCTGCATGAATCACACAGGAGATATGGAATACAAACTTGCAAAATACAACCTTATATTTTATATTCTGACCTTTGTTCTTTGGAGCCCAAGGTGGCAACTGTACAGCTCAATGCTAAATTTAGCTGATTGCTATTTATAATCTTATGGTCCACACTGCTCAAACACTCGTAATTCATTCAAAAAGAGTTTATAGGTACTTACTACAAAGAAAGCAACATCTGTGGAAGCTTCTTCCATCACACTGGACTTCTTCCGCATGGTATACTATTCTGCCGCAGGCTCCACATTTGTTTCCACCTCCCCAGTTTGGCATTGTGAGTCTGCAAAATAAATGTTAACAATTAACAATAGAATAGGATAGAATTAGAAACAGAAACAGAAATAAAGAACTTGATTGTCACTTTAAATGTATACTAATCAGCATACATTAAAATGAAATTTTATCGCATTCAGCTCTGAAAATATAACCATTATGTATACACACACACACACACACACANACACACACACACACACATACACACACCATATATGACACAGAGAAACATCACAGTCTAGTTCGAATGTATATATGGCAAAAAATAAATAAATCTATGAATTTATAAGACAAATGTCATAGGGAACAAAGCTGTTACAGAATCTAATAGTCCTGCTATAAATAATTTGAAATTTCCTTCCAGAGGGGAGCAACAGAAACAAACTGTGAAGTAGGTCTGTGGGGTCTCTAACAAAGCTTTGAGCACATAGATTAAAATGTACTAAGGCCTTTTTTGCATAAACTCCCAAGCATTATAATCCATGCTGTAAAGTGGCTTAAAGAAGTGCTGACCATACTTCCAATCCTTATTCAGTCTCAGTAATAGAGAAAGTGGGTTCGGTCTACAAAAGAAGTTGGGGGGAGGAGAGAAAGTGATAATCAATGCCTCCTCTAGTGCCAATTAATTACTGGCTGATGAAGATGCACTTGATAGATTGGCAAAGATGAGTCCATGGGAGACAGAGGTTTTAGTTGCATTTGCCTGCGCTGGTAAGCTTGTCAGAGGAAGAGTGGTAAATTTATCTACTATTCATTGGGAAGACTGGTAAATTTTTGTCCAATAATGAGTGCAAACATTAGAATGAAGAAACAGTGCGGGATGAAGCTTCTACTATCCTCCACTCAATTGTTCTTTCAGCACAGAAGCTCACCAGTATTACAGGCATCTGTTTACTGTTCTTTCTGTTGCTTAAGTGAAGAATAATAGAATAGTCTGAAAGTGAGGCTCAGTTTATGATGTACATTTCCTGTAGAACTTATATATAGGATCTGCTAAGCAATGGTTGCTTAGATGTAAACATAATTGGAATATGGCTAGGATTAATAATTAATCACAAATAAAACATTCACCCATTTGTTGCATTGCAGCCAGAGGTGGTATTCAGCAGGTTCNGGAGATTTTACAGTATCCTTCCCCTGTCAAACCCACCAAGCCACGCCCACAGAACCGGNNGTAAAAAAATTTGAATCCCACCACTGCTGCGCATGTGTAATTTAATAGTAGCATGCCAGTAGTGCTATATTTTTGAGAATCTTAGATAACAGCATAGATTTTTGCATCGTGTCACGATCAGAAGGAAGTGAAAAATGACAATGTGCCATATACTTCAAGTACTTGTACTGTAATTTTTCATAAACTTTACCCTAAAAATGATATATTTATCCTATAGTTTTGTTCTACAGTATTACTCTTCAAAATCTATTCAAAGTATCAGCCCAAGACAGGCAAATGTGTTTCAAAACCTTAACATTAGAAGACTCCCACATTTTGTGGTATCTCCTAAAGATTAGAAGTTTGTCATTCCAGTTTGTTTTGACAACAAAGTAACTAAGAATTATAAGTTTTCCTTCTGTTTGCAACTCTAATAATTCATTGTTATTATTACAAATAATTAAAATTGGTGTTCTTGCATATTTGCTGTTTTTATTAGGAATATTTGTTACTTTTTTAGCAAGATATCACAATCTGCAATTCTTCAGAGTCTAAGAATCTACTGTAAATTTAAAGCTTTAGAGATCCCTTAATCTGCAGCCGTGTTTCTCAACCTTGGCCATTTGAAGAGGTGTAGACTTCAACTCTCAGAACTGGGAGCTGAAGTCCACACCTCTTCATGTAGTCAAGATTGAGAAACTCTGATCTACAGTATTCCCTGAATAGTTTTACAAACGATTCACATTTTCATTTCTGTGACACAGGCAAAGACATGTTAGGAATCAGTGCTCCAGTCTGTCTTGGTGTGTTTCAGAAAACTGTTCTTCATGAAGCAATTTAGAAGTACTATGACTACTGCTCCTTATGTTTCACTGAAGACCTACCTACCTTTTAAAATTAATATAGTACGACAACTTGAGGAGTTTGACTTTAAATGTAGTTGGCCCTCAAATTTCACGTAATACATCTCACTGCCAGATTTATATACAAGCTTCACACTTACAGTAATGTGTAGTCTGTTTCCATTTTAGACTTGCCTTTGATTTAGCATAATAAATGACTTGTTAGACTTTTCTGACTTAATCAGAAAATTGTTATCTCCAAGGACCAAGAGCTTTCTATAAATAAACAATGTCCAAGATGTAAAAGGCAACCAAGATGATGTATGATTTAGTCAATGAACTAGTATAATGTTGTATCCAGGTTCTGAGTTACCATTCACCAAAACCTTCCCTTAAAAAGTCAAACTCCAACAGCATGCTGTCAAGCAGCACTCAGGACAATTCTGCATGAAACAATAGGACAGAATTGGAAACCCTTTCAGTGTCATACCTAGAATCCCTTCGAAATATTTTTTTTATTTTGTCTTTGATGATTCCAGGCAACTCACAGTGTAAAAACAGTACAAATGTAACAAAATAAGTAAAAATACAGAAAGGGAAATATAGCAGCAAATCCAGAAAACTTTATCATAGTCGTCATAAGACATTACATCTTATGACATAAGATAACATATCTAACAAGGAGGTTCTATTCCCTGTATCCAAGGCCTGGGAGAATATCAAGGCCTTTATAGCTTTCTGGTATATAATCATGGTGGGACCTGTCTCGATCTCAGGGAGAACCTCATTCCAGAGGACAGGTGCTACTTGAAAAAACGTGTGCTTCCTGAGCACCAAAAGTTTGAAAGGACCTGGCGTGTAGCCAGTCTGTTGGCTCCTACCAGCTGGACAGAAATCACAGGAGACAGGTAGTTCTTGAAATGACCAGGCCCTGTACATGTAGATCAGGGGTATCAAACTTGATTTCATTGAGGGCCGCATCAGGGCTTTTTGACCTTGGGGGACCAGAGTGGGCATGGCCAGCTTGATGTCACTTAGGTCGGGGGCATCTGTGGTGGCCTGAACATTCTGCCAGAGAAAACGGGCTCCCGAGCTCTGTTTTCAGCTGCGATGGCCTCNCCAGATTTAAGCACCCTGTGGGCCAAATCCGGCCCCCAGACCTTTGATCCCCCTGATGTAGATTATTAGAAGAGATAAATCAGCACTTTGATTTGCACTTAGAAGCATTCTGGCAAGCAGCTCACAATTCAGGAGTGTCATGTGGGCATGCTGAGTAGATCCAGCACTGTTCATTCTGCTGTATTATGGCCCAATTGAAATTTCCAAGTGATTTTCAAGTGCAACCTCCTGTGTTTTGGATAAGATGGGAAGCATATAAATTTAATAAGTAAGTAACAGCTGAGCCATGAGACAACAAAGGTGTCAGTAACAGTCTATAGCAGGGGTGTCAAACTCAGGTCATCATGGCATCATCACATGACGCATCAGGACTTTTTTCCCCTTTGCTAAACTGGGCATGGGCATGGGCATGGCCAACGTGTGATGCATCCAGCCCACAGGCCAGGAGTTTGACAGCCCTGGTCTATAGTCTCAATTCAGGAAGAGATGCAACTAGTGCACCACTTGAAGTTATGCAATGGCTGCCTTGGCTAATGAACAAGAGTGGTGAGTCAAGGAATACCTCCAGATTGCACATCACTTCTGAATGGGGAAGTGCAACTCACCCAGGAGTGAGAATAGAAAAATCTCACTTTAGGTGATCCTAAGAACCATAGCTATTTGGTTTTAGTAGAACTGAGCCAAGATCAATTCCTCCCCTTCCAGACCCACACAGATGCCAAGCACTGGGACAGTACTTCAACAACCTCGCTTGGTTGTTCTGGAATTAAAAGATATTATTGGTTATCATCAGAATACTGAAATCAGACTCTAAGATGGCAGATGACCCAGCAGTTTCATGTGAATGTTGAAGTGAAGAGAAAGCATTGAACCTCATGGCACTCCATAAAGGAGAGGTTTGAGGAGCAAGCTCTTCCCCCACTCACCAACACTGACTGAAACCAGCCTTGAAGGAAAAAAGAAAAATATTGCAATATGGTGCCTCCGATTCCCAAACTCTGGAGTCAGTCCTGGAGGATACCAGAATTGACAGTTATCAAAAGCTGCTGAAATATCAAGGATAGATTCACTAACTGCATTCCAGCTTTGCTCCAGATCAACAACATATGTGACCAAAACCACCTCTGTATTGAATCTCAGCCTGGAACCCAGATTAGAATGAATCTAGCTTTCTTCAGAGTTATCTGCAACCCCACCATCTTGTCAACAATTGTTTCTAAATAGTGAAGATCGGTGACTAGAAGGTAATTGATAGTTGGGTCCAAGGTTAGTCTTTTGAAGATGAAACACACCATCAGCATCTTCAAGGTGGAAGGCACCATTTCTTCTCTCAAAAAGGTTAACACCATCACATACCCCCCATTGCTTGGCTGCCTTAATGATTCCAGAGGGATGTGGGTCCAAGAACCAAGTGACCAAACAAATAGTGCAGGGATCCTCATCTGCTTCTTCAATACTTAATATCATAAATTCATCCCAGCTCATAATACCAGACTAAGCCCACAGCATTTCTGCCAAACATGCCTAGTTGGAGTCCAACATATTGCAGATTTGAGAAACATTAGCCAAAATAGCCTGTGGCCCCTGCCTGACAGAGAAAGGTCACCCTAAAAATGATTGCTTTTAATCTGACACATACAATCATTTAACATTCTAGCATTTATTCATGCTTTGAAAAAGAAAGTTTCTCCCAGAAGAACAAGGTAGTAGAAAAAGTGTGCCAGGTTTATGTTATTAGTTATGAAAAAATGACAAAACTGGTTCTGGTCATACCTATAGGATGTAAACTTTGGGATTAGCCCTCTAACTCAATCCTTAATGGTACAAAGAAACACACAGCATTTGAATATGAACGGTAACCTTGTAACATAGTGAGTGAGTCATCAATTCAGTTCTTTATAGTTTAATAGAAAAGAAATAACTAGGCTCTGATTTTACCTCATTCCACAGAAGAAAATGTGCACATACCTTGGGAATGAAAACAGAGAAAGGTTGTGTTCACACAAACTCATTACCCATGATTAATGGAATTAATCAGATTTTCTTGCACCATACTGAACCATAAACTAATGACATTGAGCCACAATCTAGTCAACACATTTTAGCTTACAATATTTTGTGAATCCAAAACATATATTGTACTAATAAACCACAAAACAATGCTTAGGGATTTATTCTGTCATTCTACAAAGAGAAAGGTTGATTTTTTATATCTGAAACAATTTATCATTGAATATTTGTTATTGTTCCGACTTTAATACTTGCTGTTTTAGATCTAAGGTCTCTATGAAAGTACAAATAGTCCTTGACATACGACCACAATTGAGCCCAGAATTTATGTTGCTAAGAGAGGTTTGCCCCATTTTACAACTTTTCTCGTTACGTTTATTAGGTGAATCACTCCAATTGTTAAAGTAGTAACACATTAAGTGAATCTGGCTTCCCCACTGACTTTGTCAGAAGTTTGCAAAAGGGGATTGTGTGACCCTGGGACACTGCAACCATCACAAATATGAACCAGTTGTCAAGCATCCAAATGTAAATCACATGACCACAGAGATGCTGCAACGGTCATTGTGAAAACTGGTCATAAGTCACTTTATTCAGTGTCGCTGTAACTTTGGTCACTAAATGAACTGTTGTAAGTTGAGGACTATCTGTACTATATTAAATATGGTCTTTAAACTTTAGCCAATGACAATCTTCATTTTTAGTTTTTATAATTATTTTAAATTTTAAAGTACACAATCTAATAATAATGTAACATGTACTTTGGCCTCAAGTCTCAAAGGCTGTTTTAGAACAGAAACTCAGTGCAAGGCATTTCATAAATTGTAATGAGCTATATGTATATATATATAGCTAATGTATTATATTTCTCTTAATATGGATTTTTATGTTATTCCATCCATTTAAAAAATGACTAGTTTACTAGTTCTATCTCACTACAAATGTGTTCAGGCCATGTTTTTCCAAAGTTTGATAAAGTATTTCTACAATAGAATGCTATCATCATGATTGTAAAGCAAGATAAAATATAATACTTCCATACTATACAATTTTACCTTGAATCATCACAATAAAGGCAAATAGGATAAGTTGTAATAAAATATCTAAAATTAGCTTCTATTTCACAATCATTTCTGTTATCTAACACATCCATCCTAGAAAATTTTCTATAGTCCGATTTGGAGGCTGTAGAACAAGTTCTATGAATCAGATAAGATGGCTACATATTTTTGGGATCTACCCTAGGAAAGCAACAGCATTAGATTTTCCATCTTTCCTTGTTTTACCTTTATGACAAAACCTGTTCTGTGTGTTAAAGAGTAAGAATTCAATCTAAAAATATTTTGATGGAAGAAATTATAAAACAGAATATAAATTGCCTATTTGAGACTATTCAAGATTTCTTGAGAAGTTTCTAAATATTCAAATTCAGACAAAACTATTTTGAAATGTAGAAGACAGCATCAGATTTATAAATCCATCCAACAATGGACAGCCATTTTCACTAAATATTTAAAATTTTTGTTACATTTTCAATCCATTCTCATTCATTTTCAAAGGACAAGAATTTCCATTATTGCAACCTTTGAGGATAGGATAGCCAACATCAGCAAACCAACCACACAGACTGTCAATAAATGTGATGAAGCTACATTACATGCATCAATTTGTTTTTCTATTAACACTTACCACTCATACTTTTACTAAGGAATCATTTAATTTAAAAAAATCTCACAAAAGAGAAATATGAGTGCCTCCTGCAGATTAATAATTGGGCTGCATTTTATCCTGTAATTATTTCAATTTTAAATTAATATTCAACCCCTGTGGATATCCATCATAAACCAAGAAATCTCAAACATTTCCTTACTAGTGCACCCACATGTACTAGGAGATGGTGTTTTCTTGAGCTTTTAACATTTCTATTCCCAGTGATATAATCCAAAATCTAGATTATGTGAGCAGTGCATCTTTTAACAGTAGTTTGCTGGCAGACATAAAACTTGATGAGCAACAGTTTGTGAAAGTGGATGCCTTTTAATAACATGTGTGAATCTGAAAAGGTGTTACTAAACTGTCAATTTTTAGCTAGGGGCTACAATTTCACATATAACTGGCTTTCTCATAAGCGAGACAGTGTACAGAAATTTCATAAGTGGGATCAAGCTAAATTAGAACATTGAACAGCTTGGAGGCCTTTTAGTCCAACTCAGTGATCAACCAGAAGACCTTATACCATTCCAGACAAACAGCTGTCCAATCTCTTCTTGAAATTGTTTTTTTTTTTAAATTCCATTAAGCTATATACTCACAGCCTTTTCACAAAATACAACTATCTTCAGGGCAGGACTCAAACAGATTCCTTCAAGTAATTACCACTTCTCAACTAAAAAGGATGTAACCTTCCCAAAATGGTCAGAAGGGGAACCAGCACGATCTAAAAATCAACCAAAACAAAAGTTCAGCATCCTCTAGAGCAAATCAGACGCCGAGATCCTGCAAGCCTTTCTGGAAGGAAAGCTTGCAGCTAAAAAAAAAAAAGAAGCGAAGACATCTGGGTTGAATGAGTTCCTTATTAGTGCAATTAATGAAGGGCGAGAGGCGGAGAGGAAAATGCAGGAGAAGAAAACAAAGACAATTACCTACTTAAGGGCGGAGACAGGCTTTAGAAAGATCCATTCTAGACAAATCACGAAACCGCCACAGACACTGATGTACAGAGGTTCTGCACCCACCCCGTACTTGGTTACGGGGGAGCCAGTCTTCCAAGCTAAAGAAGTAATTCTTTCCAGCAGACGCTTTAAAAGAAAAAAAAAAAACTCGCAAAACCTTCCATTTTGGAATAAGCACCTTTAGAAACGCCCCCGCTAGAGGTGGTCGCGTTTGACGGCCTTTGCAAAGGAAATTCCGTCCTTGCCACCGCTCTGAGCCCAGTGAAGCCTCCCCGCAGATCCCCTCGCATTGGCCAGGCGGCAACTAACTTCAGGAGCCTCCAAGCAGAGCTAAGGCACAAAAGCGAAGATGGTCGAGGCGGGTGAGGAAAGCCAATCGCGAGAAAAAATCCCGGCATTGTTTCCACTTGCTGCGCTATGTAGCGCGCTATGTAGCGCACCTCACTTCGCCACTTACCTGCCGACAACAGAGCTGCAGCGAGACACCCCACCCCCACCTCAGCCGCGGCTCTCGAAGAAACAAACCTGGAGCCTCCTCGGTGGCTGCTTATAGGCTTTCGCGAGGAGGTGGAGCCATCGGACGGCTTCTCCAACCGAGTCCGCACCTCCTCCTGACGTTCGACAGCTGCAGTAAAATAATCCTCTCCTGGTGGCTTTCGTGGCCTTAGTGGCTTTTGGTCGTCCCTTTTTGTTTGGCCGCGCGCGAGCTTCTGATGTCCTCTCTGGACGGCCACCCCACTTGCATTTCATCAGAAGAGTAGGCAATCTTGGAATTTAATAATCTTAGGATTCAGAATGAAGTATGAAATCCCTGGCTAGCTAAATAGAAACATTTCTAGATGTTCTCACAGCATCCCAATTAAGAATATATTTAATAAAGGGTATTTTGGATATAGGCTTGTGTTTAGCTTTGAACAGTGATGGAATATGGGGATTGCACTAATTATTAGAAGGCAATTACAGGGCGGGGGATATAAACTTCTTAGTTGTACTTAGCTATCTCCATTGTGACTTACCAGGTCCTGAACACAGATTGATCTTTGACTTAACCATTACAGCCTTTCTTTCATTTATTTTTTGTTCTATGTGTAGCCTGCCTTGGAGGTGTATATGATATCAACCATTATTTTATTTCCATAGTCCTAAATCAGATTAAAGAAGTAAAGATCGGCCCACCTATTGAACTTCATTATCAAAACGGCATTACTTGAAGTGCTATTATGCCTTCATCTATCCACGATATCCCCAGTTAAAAAGTTGCTCATATCCTGGCTTGCTCCATGTCAGGACATGCAAAGCCACTGGCATATTAACCAAGTTGCTACTCCTCACCCACAATGGGCATATCTCAATGTACATGAGAAACTATAAACTGCCATTTGGATTTGCAGAACTGGCACCTGAAAACAAAGCTGCTCATTGACTGTTCAACTAGGAACCGTTATATAATCTTGTGGTAGAGAATAACCTGCATTGGTTCACTTTATACAATTGTTAAGTGTGGCTCTTGGGTTTCATGGTTATGAGGGCTGGGATGGCCTCCCTATATTTCCTTTGCCCCAAGTCAACTTTTCTAGTTAAATGGGAGTTCCGGGGGGGCTCCCCCTTCTCCAATTCTTGGCCTTAAGCATTATAAAAGATTATTTTTAGTTATAATTAAAGCACAGAACTTTCATCATGGTCTTTGGAAAATGGCAACTATTAACAAGATTATTTTCTCCCCCTGAAAGCAATGCCTTATTATTTTGCAAGCCTTTTGCTAATTATATTTTAATCTAGTTTTGTGAAACATAAGAAGTCTCTTTCTATACTGGATTAAAGATTTGCAACAAACAGAGAATTGGTTTTATATCCTTCCTTGACCATACATTCAGAAAACTACTTTCCTATATCAAAGCTGCCTTCTTAATTGGACTAAAAGGCATTAATTCAGTTTGCAAGGGGAGTGCCAGCTGAACTTTTGAGGATCAGTGTTTGTATCAGCTGGGTAGTACTTCTAAACACAAGGCCCTCTTTGTTTTGTTTGTCATTTAAGCATAACTTCTGAATAACACTGTAATAGAAAATCATTGTTTTGATTTGAAGGTAGGCATATTTTCATGAATCATTCAATTGCTTTCTATTTTTCTACTGTAAGTTTGAATTGTAAAGCCCCAAATATGCATATTTATATACACAATTGGATACTTTATAGTTAGCCTGTATAAAATTAATATTCAAAGCATTTAATATTGTATAATTCAAAGGGCCAAAATGAAGCTATTCATTAGTAATAGTCAGCCATGGTCAAATCGAACCAGTGTAAGGACTAGAGCCTTAAAACAAGAAGTTTTTAAAAAATAAATGTTGGAAGAGATAATTAGTGAGTAGGACTTACTTATGAATAAAGCTTAGGGAAGGGCATTGCTGTTTAATATAAGTCAGCATTCTTAAACATGGTACTCTTAAACTTTAATTTAATTTTAATTTTATTAGACT
>AZIM01004468.1:62018-74692 GCA_000516915.1 Ophiophagus hannah | reverse complement strand
CCACCCACCCACCCATCCATCTTTTAAAATGGAATTGTTTCTCATGATTTGTTTTAAATATCAGATAAAATTAGATTTTGCTAAGTGTTTTTGAAAGAAGCATTTTTGCTCTGAGTTAGGTAAGCTGCTCTCTAAATGGTTCCCAAATCATTTTTGCACTTGCTTCTTAATCTAATCAAAGGCTATATATGAGCCTGCAATTTCACTGTAGAACCATATGTAAGCAGGCACCACCGTTGTTTCCTAGTTCAGGTATAAACAAAAAAATTACATTATGAAGGCAAAACTAATCTGCCTAGATCAGGATATACAACATTTTCTTGACTAAAGGTCACAATTGCCCTCTAAATGATGTGGAATCAGTCTAGAATGAGAACAACATTTCATTTATTTCAATTTAATTAAATTCAATTAATTGTGATTAATGTTACTCTCCCATAATGCTTCCCTTTTGTTAAATGTAAAAGTTTTTGTCAGTACAGAGAACATACGGTATTTCATGCACTGTATTAAAAGCACACGTAAGCAAGTTAACAAGGAACTTACATGCTTGCATTCATTTTAAACAGCTCTTGCATAAAATGGAACAAGAAATCTCACCCAAGAACAAAAAATGAATTTGTGATTGATGTTTTGACAACTATAGACAGGCCAGATTATAGAAAGAAAAACATGATGCAACTTTGGAGAGAGTGGTTAAAATGTATTTGTAGTTGTAAATGCTCTGAAGAATATCAGAAGTGACTTAAGATCCTTTTTGTTTATTTTCTATATTTTATCTCTTGCACTTTCTGCTTTTTTTCTAATTTTTTCCCCCTCTCCCTTTATGTTTGGGCTAGTTTTTTATATTCTTGTTGAAAAGTTTTACTAAAATCATGTACAAAAAGAAATGACAAAATAGAAAAAACAGCATTTTTTAATATCCCAATATGCAGCATCATCAAGTTTAAAATGGCTGTTCTTGAACAAGGAACATAAAAATAGACTGCAAGATAAGCAGCTAAACTGAACAGAGACTCAAGCCCTTATCATCCCAAAACAAGCAGTTCTCAAAGGGTGGTCTGGGGACCCCAAGATCTTTCAAGGGATCTGCAAAATCAAATAAAGAAATATTTAAACATTTCTCTGTGTAAATTTCCAATACAGTAAATATTGATAGATATAACCCACAGGAATCACCATTCTTTGGAGTCCTCAAACAATTTTAAGAATGTAAAGGGACCCTGAGACTAAAATGTTTGACAACCACTGACTTAGACTACTAGAGTTGTCTATATAGGGCTCCTCCTGGATATACCTGGTGCAAAATATTGCTGCCCACCTGCTGACAGATGAAAGCTCTGGTAATTCCAATGCTTTTAGTAACTGCACTGGCTCCTGGTTTGTTTCCGGGTGAATTCAAGAAGCTAGTTTATTACTGAGGTCCAGGTTATATTCAAGACCCTCTGCTCTAAATGCCCAAAACTGTTTGGGGTCAGGTGGTTTCTAAATTTATTAATTAAAAAGTAAGTAATTAGAATATGCTCATGAAGTAGGAGCAGGCCAAAGTAGGAGCATGTTGTAGATACAGTATCCCCTTCCCAGGATGTCAGTGAGTAGAGATTTGAAAACAGGCCTTTTTAGACATAGTCCTCCCACTACGGAGCAGCTTGCAAACTGACATCAACTCCTTTGTAGAACGTTTGTGGGGGGAGGATGATTAGAGGCAACTTCTGATTTCCATGCTGGCTCACTGCTGTGTAACAACCTATATGTGTTTTTATAATGTGATGTTTTTGTAATTCTTAGAATATTGTTTTATTTGTTACTGCTACATTGTCCTTTCATTTGTTTTTATTGTGCTATGAGTCACCCAGTATTTCTTTGAATATTGGAAAGAGGTGACATGCAAATGATAAAACCAACTAAACAAAACCCATCCAGGTTTTATTTCTATCCAATAAAATTAGGCTTTATAAGAATCAGAAATTATTATTTCAGTTGTATTGGAACAGACTAACATAACCACTCTTTTAGAAATTGTATTGCAGTTTAGAATTCCTATATTTAAAATCTTTCTTTCTCTCCTTTCTTTTTTCTTTCTTTTTCTTTCCTTCCTTCCTTTCTTTCTCTTTCTCATATTATCACAGAATAAACTTCAAGTTTCCCTGATATGACTAGACATATAGATGACTTAACTCCATTAAACTTAGAAGAAGAAAACGAACAAAAATATATCATTTTTTGAATTGGCAGGCAGGGACATCCACTTATGTGCTAAGCCAGGCTCAAACCAATGATAAGAAGACAAAGAGATCCTTCATTTCAGAAGTGCAGGGTGAGATAAATACCTTGATAAAACATTTCTTTTCCTAATTCTGGTAGACCTCCCAAATAGGTAGGTCTGGAGACAGCCTAAACCTTCATTAGATTAAATGAACCTATTTTTGCCCTGGGTAAATAATAACAGTACTGCCTTTTATGTGAGTGGTGACAGGAAGACGTAGTATACTTGGGAATGATACACATCTTTTCTGAATTATATCACCAGAATCTTTTTAACAAATCATTTTCAACATGTTTTCACTTCCACAAAACCTTAAAGACTTGACTTCAGACTAATAAAAGGGTTTGAGTCATTAAGTGTTTTCCATCTGCATAATTTATTTGGAAATACAATTCCATCTTTTGGAAGAACCAAGTATGAACAGCTCTCCTTTCAGAGTCACAAAAACCCCCCTCTCAACTTTCCTTCTTAAGAAAAGAGAATGGTTGGGCTGTTGTTTCAATAATACATAAAAATAAATAAAATATTAAAAGAATAATTAAAAAGAATAAGTTAAAAAGAAAACAAAAAAACCTCAAAGGGCAGACTCGATATACCAGTAAGTCTTTTTCTGCTGTCAATTTTCTGTGTTTCTGGGGCAACTGCATATTTAAGGAACATTTGTTTCTTAAGGAACTGGGGCTCCTCTGTAGCAGCACCATCAAGGAATAAACCTGGAAATATTCAGGATGGCTTTGCAACGCATAGTTTATTTAATGTTCTACTTCCGTGATGATGAACCTATGGCATGCGTGCCACAGGTGGCATGCAGAGCCATTTGTGCTGGCATGCGGGCCGCAGGCAAACTTACCTCACTGCACATGCACACACCTCACAGCTGATTTTGGCTTGTTTGAGGCCTTTTTCGGCCACCCAGAGACTTGAGGAAAGTCTTTGCAGGCCAAAAAATAGGCCCGTTNGGGCCCATTTTTTGGCCTGCAAAGACTGCAGAAGCTTTCCTCAAGCCTCTGGGAGGCCGAAAAAAGCCTCAAACGGGCTGAAAATCAGCTGGGAGGCGCAATGCAGGAAAGGGGATGGCATGGGGGGATTACGCTTGCATGAGCAGGGGGCTTGGGGAGGCACACATTGCCTTCTGGTGCTGGCATGCGAGCGTGCGCGTGACAATTTTTGGCACAGGAGCCCAAAAAGGTTAGCCACCACTGTTCTACTTTAATTTCCACGGCTTCTACATTTAGGAACACATCAATTTGTTGACATTTAACTCAGAAGATAAATAGTTACCGTAAGAAACAACTGATTAGCAACAAGAGGTCACACAGGTAGTCCTTGACTTACAACAATTCATTTAGTGACCATTTGAAGTTACAATGGAAAAAAGTGACTTATGACAGTTTCTCAAACTGTCTTGCTTAGCAACTGAAATTTTTGGCTCAGTTGTGGTCGTAAGTCAAGAACTACTTATACCTGGGCCAGCTATTTCTCCTGGTTATAAGGAAAAGACTGCATGATACTCCTTGAGCCTACTTAAATTATATACCAAGGCTTCATTTTTAGTGTCGGAAATGATGTTTTTAAGTCAAAGGATAGCTTAACCAGGCAGGAATCTGAGCTCTGACGCAAATGAAATGATATATAATGCCTGACTGGTATTAGTAGGCTGAGAAACACCATCACCTACCTGGACACAATTCAATTAGAACAGAGGAGCTTCAATTAGAAGAGAGGAACCTAGGGGAGGGGTTATTAGACTCAGCAGATGTGTCCAGAAAGTTTGGTTATTGTTATTGTACATGCTAGAGATGTAATCAATGTAAGTAATGTTAGTGCCTATCCTCTGGAGGTTCTTTTTTTTTTTGCTAGATATTACTATGGGGAATTACATTGTTGGAAAGAAGTTAAAGGCAAAAATATTAATGCATTGTTAAATTATATTCCCAAAATGTGGAGCATGTCCTTCTCACTCATTCTTTCTCTTTCCCTTCCCCCTCTCCCTCTTTCCTCCCTCCCTCTATCTCTCTCTCTCTCTCNTCTCTCTCTCTCACACACACACACAAAGATGTAGTGATGATTATGCATTCGTGGAAGAACACAAATATAAAAGCTGGTATAATGAATCTGTCAACTCTCAGCTTTTGAATTGGCTCTTCTCCATCAGCAGAGAGGAACCAAAGGCGAGATAATTCCATGGTCTAGATTTAATCTTCTGCTATAAAAACAAACTGAACAAACTGTTGGGGGGAGGGGCTGCAATAATAATGGAGACTGTTGTTAACTGACTAAGCCCCTGTTTTAATGAGAAGGATGGCAAGATAGCTAACATACTTTTATTAATAACGTCTGCTGAGCAGACATGTATGGAAGGAAGTTCCAGAGAATATCAGCATAGAAACTTAAATCTAAGACTGGGATCATTGTGACCTATGATGCAGTAAAAAGTAGACAATATAAAATGGTTTGCCTGACATTTCAATTTCCTGTGACATCACTCATGCTAAATTTACTGAGGCAAGTGATATCTGGTTCACGTCCACTTCAATTTGCGACTTTGAGTGAATCAAATTCTCTCTGTGCCTAACTTATATCAAAGCAGGATTATTTCAGGAAAAACTGAAGAGAAAAGGAAAAAAAGTGGGATATAAACTTAACAAGTAATCACTTGACTCTATAGACTCAGTTGGTCTCTTCAAAACAAATCCCTGATCGTCTTAACTCTGCTGTGGTCTCTGCTGCTTAGCAGCTGCATCAGTAGTCTTCTTAATTCCTCTTCAGCAAAAGTTCCAGCACTGCATTAAGTCTTTTGGGAGACTCCCTATAATTAACATGGCAGGTTTGCAGGCGGTTTGGTACTTGATCTTACTGCACTTTTTAAAAACAAACCAAAAGAAAATATTCCTACTTGATATATCAGATATGATCTATAGAAGGCAGCTATTATCTAGTGCTCTTTGTGGGATGTGAAACAAGTGCATTGAAAGGAAAGAGAACAGCCCCACAGCAATGCCATATTTGGTTTACTCTATTGGGAACTGACATGTAGCCATATCTTAAGGCACAACATATAATAAATAAAAAGTAAAATGAACATCAGTGTAAATTGAACTGCAGCCTTTTACAATCTAATTTTCTCCAGACAAAGTAGTTTACGGTAATCTCAGCTAGCACATCCAATCCAGACTAGGATTCCTGGTTGTGTTTTGTGTGTGTGTTTTGAGGTCTTCTTACCCTGTCAACCAACTCCAGTAGTGAGTGAGTACCACCCCTCCTCCGCCTAGGCCACAAACCAACTGGGAAACCCATGTTTTAATACCCTTCTGGAAGTCTAAAATGGCAGGAGTTCTCACCTCCATTGGTAGAGCGTTCCATCGGAATGGGGGCCACAGTGGAAAAGGCTCTTCTCCTTGACCCTGTCTGCTGGAATTGCTTAGCAGATGGGGTCCACAATAGACTTCTTTAGCCAGAGTGGGGCAGGCTTGTCCAATTTGGGTGAGAGGTCTCTTCAGTTTTCCTGGCAAGATTTCAAAAGTAGCCAATGTCTGCTTCCTAGGCTGAGAGAGGGACTGGACCAAAGTCACCCAGCTGGCTCTGTGCCTAAGGCAGGTGCCTAAGGCGGGTGAAGAATTCTTGGTCTCTAGTCAAGTGCCTTAACTACTACACAAAACTGGTTCTCTGATAACTTTCTGGTTACTTTAGACCCATATTGTCAACTCATAAAATAATTCTATGGTCTTTTAGAGTTGCCAACAGAAAGGGAGGGGGGAGCAGTGGACAGCTTGCAACCGAAACTGCATCCCATAAATGTTTTCAAGATAGTAACTAGGTGACCGAAGTTTCTGCTGCGCAAAATTCTAACTGAAGAGCATGATTGATGACTCTTGGATATGGATGTGTCCCATTGGAGAATATGAATTATGATACACCCAGGGGATGGGGGGAAACCTGGGTCAAGGGTGACAATGAAAGATGTATCTCAGAGTCGGCTACACCCAGGCAATGCCGCACCTTTTAACTCCCAATAAATCCTTTTGATGTTTTGGAAGTTTGGCTTGAGACTCATGATTTAAATGGGACTACGTGACAGAATTGTGACACACATATTTGAATGACATTACATCAGAAAAACTGCTAGAGTAGTATCAATATGACTACATTTTGAAAGAGAAGAGTGGGAGGATGGAGAGAAACAGAACTAGGATGGTTTCTCTGACATTCTGGGACATTCCCAGAAGTTGCTTTTAACAAAAAATGGTCCTCATTCTTATAATATGAATGAACTCTATAATATGAATGAGCTCTATAAGGCTACTAACAGTCTGAAGTTTTCAACAGTTCTACTGAAGAATTATTGCTCGTTTCAAAATTGTTTTTCTGGGATCATAATGCCACTATTTCTCTAATACACACTGAAATTTTTGAGACATACCACAAATAAAAGTGTTTTCAGCAGAGCAAAATGTGTGCAGTATTCTGAAGCACAGACACAACTTTTTAACAAAGTACTCTATGTAACAGACTTTATGCACAGACATACAGTGGAACCTTGGGTTATGAATGCTTCTGACCATGACCAAATCAGGTGACGACCAAAAATTTCAGAAAATTTTTGTATCTGGTTGTGAACACATACTCAAGTGGCAATCAAACACACCCGCAGCAATTTCCCCTGCCACAGCAATTTCCCTTTCTGCGCCATTTTTTTTGTCCGCGCATACACAGTCTTGCTTCCGGTCATGACCAAATTGGGTTGTGACCAAAGTCCTGGAACAGATTACGGTTGTGACCGGAGGTTCCACTGTACCTACATAATTTCAATTGCAAAGATTTGCCTTGTCTGATTTCAGCATTTTTCAAAAGTAACATTCTGTATTTTTAGGCTTTGTGTTACTGGCCTAACTTGCAGCATCTATCTCCAAAATATGAAGAAGTATAGGTATGTTTCCTCATCAAAAGGACCATTAAGTGTTACATAATTAACACTTAATTCATCACCCATTAAATATTATATAAGAAGCAATCCATTTCTTATGTGGAATTCAACTCTTCATCAAAGGACTCTTGAAAACAGAAAACATACTTCAAGAAGATGGAGTGAACGGGATCGAATTTTGGGGAGCATTAGAGATGTGTGTGTGTGTGTGTGTGTGTGTATTATATTAACTACTTTAAGGCTTATGCTAGTTTCCATCGCTTTTCTATGTCAACATGAAGGAAAACAATCCTGACAGTTTTTAAATATCAGGGCCAAAAGAAGTTTAATTATCCCACTCCATATGTGTTAACCGGTAGTCTCTCAAATGTGGCTGAACTACAATTCCAAACTTCCTCACTAACGGTTACACTGACTAAAGTTAGTAGGAACTTCAGTTCACTGGGAAGGTTATGGATGCAAGCAGTTTGCTCACTTGGCTCAAGAAATGTTTTGGCTGCCATCTTCCACCCACTTATCTAATTCCAGTCAGACTGTCTGAGAACCAGCAACTCTGCACTTGGCATGGTTAAATTCACCAAGGTTGACTGCATTTTCCAAATACACCTGACCTCTGATACAAGCCGTCTGCGGCTTTTCAGGGTGCAAGAGGGAAAGCAATGGGGGGAAGCCAGTTTCTAGTCCATGGAATCTCATAGCTAAATTAGTGGCTGTACAATTTCAGGCTGTTTTGGAGAAAATGAATCATTAAAACATTTTTTAAAGGATGCTAATGGAAAGCTCACCTTCCTCAGCTCTCTTTTCATTTCTACCCTTTTAAAAGAGAAACAGCCAATACTAGTTATAAAAACTGGCAATTTTGCCAGTGATTTTCAGCAGTATGAAAGGCTCTTCTCCTGGACCCTGATACCCCAAATTCCTTGACCAAGGGACCCACAGCCTGCCTCTTCTGTCAGCGTGGGTGGGGAGTGCTAATCCTATGAGGATCATCCATATGTTAACAAAAGGTGTTACTATTTTATCTTTTAAAGCAGAGGAAGAGTTTCCTATATAGTAGTTTACTAATTGGGAGAAAAGATTTAAGTGGATCAGACTCTTATTTTTTTTCCTCCTCTTTAATCAACTGAAATTTATCCAAGCAGCAGCAAGTAACTGAGACTAGTCTTTAAAAAAGAAAACTCAACAAAGCTGTTTTTCCTCTAATAAAAAAAAAGTTCAGTTCCTTTTCAGAACAGGAAACTAGATTTTTGTATTTGCCTTGCAAAATAAGGATTAGGATGTGCTGACAAAGAGAACTTCAGAATTAGCATTGCCTTTCCAGAATGTTCTGCCTACCAGAAACCTTTTATTATGTTTCAATTTTTTGCTTGTGGAAATTCTCAGTCATCCATGTCATAGTTGTCTCAAAAGTGCTTTTTTGAGAAGCAACTGGACTTTCTGGTTTTTCTCTGGTTCTCTCACACACATATACTATAAGTAGCCCTTGACTTACTACTGGTCATTTAATGACCATTTGGAATTACAATAGCCTCATAAAAGGTGCTTTATGGCAAGTAAACTTCTTCCTGCTGTTATAAAATGCTGTGCTTCTATGTCCCATAGTTACATTTTGGGCACTTGGCAACTGGCTCACATGACAGGCTGTAGTGTCACATGACAGAAATTTGTGACTTTTTTGCTGGCTTCCGACAAACAATGTCTATATGGGAGAATGGATTCAGACTGACTTATGTGATTTGCTTAATGAATGCCATAAAAATGGTCATAAAATCAGGCCTGGTTGTATGGGTACCTCAACTTACAATTGTCATGATTTATGACTGAAATTCCAGTCACACTTTCAGTTGTAAGTTGAGAATTACTTGTACTTTCCAATTACAGCACAGCTCTGTTCACAAAACAACACAGAACGTTGTCTCATTTTTTCTAGTGCTTTGACTTTGAACTCCTAACTACATGTTTCTGCTGGCCATTTTGGCTGCGACTTATATTTTGGGGAAATATTGGTTGATTTATATTTCAATGCAAAGCAAAATAATTTGCATTTCTCAAATATGCACATGGCAAAACACTGCTAAGAACAGTTTTACATTTCGAATTTCTATGAAGCTATTAAAAAAAAACGTGTTTTCACAAAAATTTCAAAAAATTAAAACACATGTGAAAACACATGTGCCCCAAATGCAAAAATAAATAGCAACAAAATTACATCTGTTTTATATATTTGACCTTAAGAATCTCTACCAAAACTACGGTGCTAAATTAATAAAGTTTATTGGCAACCTTTATTCAGCATGCAGGATTCTGCCTTTTACAGCTGAATAAATGAACCTAAGAGAGCCAGTTTGGGGCAGTAGTGAAGGAACCAGGCTAGAAACCAAGAGACTGTGAGTTCTAGTCCCATTTAAATACAAAACCAGCTGGGTGAGTTTGGGGCAGTCAGTCAGTCACTCTCTCTGTGTCCCAGGAAGGAGGCTATGGCAAATCATTTCTTAAAATTCTTGCTAAAAAAAAACTGCGGGGACTTGTCCAGACAGTCTGGAAATTGACATGATTGAACAGAAGAAAAACATGTACTTAAATGTGGCATCATGTTAACACCTACCCCCATTAAAAGAAAAAACATTCCAAATGCCTATTGTCTGAATGTGTAAGATGCAAGTATCAATTCAGTGAGGCTTAATAGAATTTTTTCACATATGCCTCTGTGGAGATCCAATCTGAAGGCCATCAGACTTTAAAAATCCAATGGTAAATAAAATTCCATTTCCCCTCACAGCCAGACTAGATGGAGAGTCCATAATCACAACGAAATCATTCAGCAATCCCAAGCAACAAATACTGTACAGAAAAGAGTGTCTTAGGTATTCATTTCTGACATTCAATAATTCGGGGTGGGGGATGGGGTGGGAGTGTGTGTGTTGCATAGAAGTTGACTTAGTACAGTTTAAACAAAAAAAAATTTTCTCTAGGAAAAGGACAGTTCTGGGTATTAAAACATGATTAAATAAAGGAACCAAGCCTTTGTGAATTCACAAGAAACGAAAGGCCAGACAAATCCATCTAGGAGAAGTTAGTAACTCGCGTTTTGAGTCTTACCATCAAACCAGTGTTTTTTTCAGGCTCAGCAACTTTAAGATGTGGCTTTAACTATGTTGGCTGGTTAATTCTGGGAGTTGAAGTCAACACTACTTAAAATTGTTCAGGTTGAAAAACACTGCTAGACTAATAGCTACTAGAACATCAGGAGCATTGATCAAACTGTCAGAGGAAAGTTTCTGGCAGCTAAACCAGTTTGATTGCCTACCACTGAACCCTGACCTCATTTGAAAAGGAAAGGGGGTCAACAGATCCTGGGTTTTCCGCTTCATCTGGTTCCAGCTTGAAGCCTTGGGAAGGAAAATCTGGTCTCAAGCGAGAAAAAACCAAAAGCATACACAAGCCAATTTCTCAAAGTGTTTTGCTCTGCTGATTCATAATTATTTTGTTTTAAATATAGCATTTGCTTCAGTACCTATCTAGTAAACATGCTTCCCTTCAAAACATGAAGGATTCTGAATTATTATATATATATTAAAACATGCATGTATACATATGCAGTTCCACCTTGAGATAACTGTATTTTAACCTCAAACATACTTCGAGATGGATTTAGACTGAACACTGTGACAATTTATAGATTTATTTATTTAAATTTAGGCTCTGCCCCACCATAAAACAAGACAAAAGTACAATATAGAGAAAAATAGAAACACCCATACAAAAAATAGAGAACAAGATAGCGATATTGTTGATGATACTGAAAACCACCAAAAAAATCACGGAGCATGAAAACAGATGTACCACCTCCATCTTGGTTATCTCCATACTAAAGTTGATCTGAAACCCAATTGAATGAATTCTCCAGGTAGATAATCTACCCCCTCCAGGGTTCTAGGCATTTTTAAAAAATCTATTTTTATAAATAACTCAAGGTGGTGACATTTCTAATACTCGTTCTCCTCCTATTTTTCCCATAGCAACAACCCTGTGAATTGAACTGGGCTAAGAGGGAAGGATTGGCTCAAAGTCACTCAGCCTTCATGCCCAAAGGGGGACTAAAGCTCACAGTCTCCTGTTTCTAGCCTGGTGCCTTAGCTACTACACAACCTTCCCTTTTTAGGAAACACAAGGATAAAACCCCTGGGTGCAGGGACTGCCTCTTGAGGGGATGCACTTCCTTCAAGATTCCCTCAGAGAAGCTGCCACCACAGCATGGCCCCAATTCAAAGTCACCTCCTTGGCAACCCTAATGACCCAGGAGGGTCACAGATCCAAGAAACAACTGTACTGATAGAGCACCTTAGTACCAGGCAAAGAAAATAATATTTGTTGTTTCCAGTGTTCTAGAAAGAGGAATTATGACTGTCCCAATTTTCTTCCATTATATATATATAAAAAACTACTATCACTACTCCAACAAATAGGTTCATGAAACATATCTGAGATCGAATGCGGGGATGAAATTCAAGTAATTAAAAAAATGCCAGGATACCTTGATCAAGGTGTTGGTTATAGCTGGGGAACCAGGCTCAACCCCACTCTCAGCCACATAACTCAGTGGGTAATTCTAGACCAATTAGTCACTATTTATCAATTCAACAGACCTTACATGAATGTTGAGGCAGGAAAGACAAAAGGAAATCGAATGTTATGTACTAAACCTTGACACCTGAAAGAAATATGTTGCTCTATTTAATAAATAACAGATAACAGATAATCAGAGTTGACTTGTAGGTCATCTAGTTCAACCCCCCCACCCAAGCAGGAGTCCAAATGGCAGTCCAACAAATAAATAAGCAATCGGTTCTAACATCACATTTTTCTTCCATTAGAATTAAACTCTATGAAAGTTAGGGAGCCATTTCTAAATTCTGAACTGGCTTTGGGTCTTCTCATTACATTTATGGGGAATCTGAACATATTTCCTCCATCTTTCTAGGGATTTAAATCTAATTACTAATAAAACAAATAGCTAATGCAGCAACTGTAAAGCACAAGGTTAATTAAACTCAAATTCTCTTGTTTATTTCTAGCTCCATCTAGATAACAACTCCCTTTATCCTTGACTAGGATTATGTAGGCCATGTGTATACAGAGAGCTGAAGAAATATGAGAAACTGAGGGTAACACCTCTCAAATAGATTAACAATATTAATATCATTGACAGGAATAAAATTGGCTAGGGGTGCCTCAGACATATTTTTTTAAAAAGTTGTCCAGCAAATTCTACATCAAGTCCAAACTGTCCTACCCAGAGAAAACAAAATGTGTTTTGATTGATTGATTGATTGATTGATTGATTGATTCGACTTATATGCTGCCCTATCTCCCGANNGACTCAGGGCAGCTTACATACTAAAAACAAAACAATAAAACCAAACACAGACAGCAACAACAAATTAAAACCGAATTAAATCATGGCCGAATAAATAAGCATAAAAA
>AZIM01004468.1:47124-60826 GCA_000516915.1 Ophiophagus hannah | reverse complement strand
CCAATGCCGTCTCCATGCTGTACCCATGTTTTCATACTGTACATATGTTTTCATACTGTACTGGAGCTAAATAAACTAATCTGGGCAATTCAGGAATTTGGTGCAGCTGCAGCCTCAGCCTAAATTTGATGGAAACACCCTCTTCCATCCTGTTTTATATTCACAGGAACCCAATCCTGCTCTCTACTCTGCTGTCCAGGAAAGAAATGGGGTAGGGGGGAAGAAACTGAGAGAAAACAGATGTGTTCCCCTAACCACAATTCTTCAATCTGGAAGAAAGACCAAAAAGCACTGAAACTTACAAAATTTCAGTTGCCCCAAAATGGGGCAATCAGGTTCAGCAAACTTTGTCCCAGCAAAAAGTAAATAGCAACTATCAGCAAGTTATCGCAAGGTAGATTAGCAACATAGCCTATGGACATGGGTCGCCCTTTAACCTTGAGTTCTAGTTATATTTCTACACACATGCACAGTGCCCAGAAGGCACCACAAATTTGTTGCAATTATGGCACAGCTTCAAAGAATATATCTCTTAGTGCATATTATGTTGGGCCAAAATGTGGAAAGATTAATTATAAATACATGGTATGTGATACTGCCAAATCTTGCCCGCTTGGCTCTTGCCAAGTAAGCAAAACCATATCCATATCTTATTTTGGGCTATGTGCACTGGACCTCTAGCTTGCGTCTCTCTTACCAAAGAAAAATTTTCAATTCTCATAAATAACATTTAATAATGCACAGAGCAGGGCTCCATTCCAAGGCAAAACAAACTGGAAAGTGTTGAGTACAAATATTCTTATAAATAAATGTCACCTTCAGAGAATAAAACTTTTCCCTGGATTTATTGAAAAGAATACATTATCTAATTTTATTATTCCTAATGGAAGGTACAGCTTGTCCTCAACTTACAACCATTTGGTTAGTGACTGTTCCAAGTTACATCAAAGGGGCTTACGACCAGTACTTGCACTTACAACAGTGGCAGCATCTCCAAGGTCATGTGTTCAAAATTTGCCTGCTTGCCAACTGGCATGTATTGACCATGGTTGCAGCTTCCCTGAATCATGTGACTGCCACTTGCAACCTTCCTGGTTGGCTTCTGACAAGCAAAATCACTGGGAGAAGCTGGATTTGCTTAATGACTGCATGATTCACTTCACAACCATGGCAAACAAAGATTGTAAAATTGCATGTGACTCATTTAACAAACACCTTGCTTGGCAACGAAAATCCTGGTCCCAAATGTAGTGATAAGTCAAGGACTATCTCTACTGGATTTCAACTCTTATCACTCTACACCAATGGAACCAAGAGGACTGATGTGACAAAAGCACAATTTTATTGAAGAAACTATTTAAGTTCTCAATGATTCTGAATATTCATTTTAGGGAAAAATACATATAAAAGTAGCAGGGATACAATGTCCACAATTTACAGAGCACTGCTAGGAAATTATACTATTTTAAAGGGGCGGGGTAGATATATGTACTGTATATGCTATAGCAATCCACACCTGAATATAAACTCCTGCAATCAGTTTTTTCCAAGATCATGCACATGTACCCAAACTTTTACTCAGTCCTATGATTGGTTTCAATTAACACAAAGCCACATTCAACACCTAAGATATATATGGCTGCTTCTACTGTCCCTACATACCATATTCCTTATGATCCTTCTGTGTGCCACAGAGTTCCTGAATACAGCTGGAATTCATTCATTTTAGAAATATTCAAAGGCCTTCACTAAACTTTTGCTTGTAGAGATCTTTAACCCTTCTCTCTGTACAGCCATTTTGGGGAGGGAGGGGGGAAAGTTCAGCTTGTACCATCATCACCATATTCCTGTCACACACTTGGTACAAGCGTTTTCCTCTCTCTACAAAGCTGTTTAAATCAACACATACAAAGCAGATTATCAAGCCTACTTTGGAGACATCTCCTGTGTCCCAGCACAGAAATAAATCCAGTTCAAGAACACTCTGCTGTTAAGTTCTGCCTTTACCTGTTTTTTCTCTGCCCTTTTCTCTACTGCTCTCCATTCTCATCCATTGTTATGAAGCTGCTGTCCGTCAGGCACCATTAATCGCTTGAGAAGTCTTTGCTACCAGAATCCAATTCCAGTTGGCAAGAAGGCAGCAAAGTTCCCGCTCTCTGTCAGATCTGTGTGTGGGGAATAAAACGGCAAGCAATGCTTGGGCCAGCCAAGACTGAAGCCCTGAACGCTTGTTTCATTTCCCTAAGGGGAAGTCAAAACCATGACCCCTCCCTTGGAGGGGGAAGGAGGGCAGGGTTAAAGAGGTTGCACAGGACAGCCCTCCCAGTCAGGAAGTCAGGGCCTCTTCTTCCCTCCAACCTGAGCAGAGAAGAAGGCTGAAGCCTCACACACACCCAAAGCCACAGGGAAATACCAGAATAAATAATTTAAATACTCACAAAAGTACACAGCAGCTGAAGATGGCAAGAGAATCTCTCACACTCTTACATGGCTCGTCTTTTAGTTAGGCCTTTGCGATCCTATAGCTGCTGCTCCGACAAACATGGAAAAAGACGAAGGCTTGGATTTTTGTTTCCATTAGTGGCATCACACTAGATGCCGCAACTCCACTAAAAGTCAAAGCAGGAAACAGATTCTAATTCCTGCTTTCACATCATGGGACAGGATCCTTATCAAGGTGCAATTAGCCAGTTGGAAAAATCAAATGGGGTCCTGTTTTATTAGCTGTGCATGTGGGATGGGGCTGGAAGTCAGTACTTCAACAGCAGTATTAGGGAAAAGATGAATACAAATTCCCAGCAGATGACTGTTAAAAATGCTGAGAAAAGATTCTGGTAAACAGCTTTCCTGGAGATGATTAACTAGCAAAGCAAGCAAAGACCACAATGAGCTAATTTCTGCTGCCACGTTTCACCACAGAAAAGAGTTAACCATTAACTATTCTCTTCCCAGTCAATTGTTGATGTGTTCCTTTTGGGCAATCTAAAGAGAAAGCTGTTCAGGAATAAACAGGATACAGGATGGGGAAAGCAGAACTGTATGGAACCACCAGTCAAAACAAACAGGTCTCTTGTGTATCAGATCCAGACTGTGGCCACCCCACCCAAGTCCTGTAATGGAACAGGAGCTGGAAGGTAGAGAGGAAGCATGAGCCTGTCATTCTTGCTGAGCTCTATTGTTGACTCTTCCACCAGTACAATGAGCTCTGACTGAATGGGAAGGAGCATCTGGCATTGTTTATAGGTACAGGTAGTCCTCGACGTACAACCATGACTGAGGCCAACATTTCTGTGGCTAAGCAAGACAGGTATTAAGTGAGTTTTGCTTCATTTTATAACCTTTCTTGCCACAGTTGTTAGGGCGAATAAGTGCAATTGTTAAGTTAGCAAAACAGCTGTTAAGTGAATCTGGCTTCCCATTTTGACTTTGCTTGTTGGAAGGTCGCAAAAGGGGATCACATGATCCCGGGACACTGCAACCATCCTAAAAAAAAAAAAACCCACCAGTTGCCAAGTGGCCAAATTTTGATCATGTGACCGTGGGGGTGCTGTAATGGTTGTGTGAAAAACGGTCACAAGTCCCTTTTTTCCAGTGCCATTGTAAGTTCAAGCAGTCACTAAACAAATGGCTGCAAGTCAAAAACCACCTGTATTACCTGTGACAAAGGAATTCAAAAAGCTATGTAGTCCTTTGAGCTATCTGGATTGACCTTTTGGGGATGTTTTAACTGGGTTTGTTTTAATTTGGTTTTAGTGGTTGGGCTTGTAAATTTAATTGTTTNTAATTGTTTTTTAAATTATTGTTGTGTATTGTATCGGTTTTAGTTGTGAGCCGCCCTGAGTCCTGTGGGAGAGGGGGTGGCATACAAGTCCAAACAAAATAAAAAAATAAATAAAAAATCTCTCAGAGGCACTGCAGCCACCAAACCAAACAGTGTTGTAGTTTGTTAAAACGCCTCTCAATCGTGCCTCTATAAAAAGTGGTCAGGACAGAAGGAGAAAGATGTGCTCTCCTCATCTGACACAGGAAATGCAGATAGTGGTTTGCACACTTCACTAAGATGACGTGTGGAGAGACCAGTTCGGACTGTTAGTTATCCACCCTCCCAGATAGATGTAGTTCTAGTGAACTCTTTAGAATCATGGAAACTTCTACCCACAAATATTTAAATCATTTTAATTTATCTTTCTTTCTATAATATTATGGTTTCCATCTCACGTGACTTCTGACCATGGGAATAACATGTCTTTCCACAAGAACAGGCAGGAAGGAAGAATGACTTGAAGGCTAGAAAGGATATCCAGAGAGATAACTGGTATTGATTCCAGAAAGGACAAATAGTTTCAGAACTGGTTTCTTGAAATGACAGAGGGAAAGAGAAGCAGAAGACTGATAGTGCAATTTGGCCTAAAGTGTTTTTATACTGACCTTCAAGAAAGAAAGAAAAAAAACACCTTCCCTTCTTAAGCCACTTTCTTTCATGTAACTCAGACATCAACAAACTGCTCTTCAAGTTTCTGCCCACCATTACTTGCTTCAAACAGTAGAAGAGGCTTTGGGCAGGACTCTCCCATTGCCTCAGCTGCTCACTCCCATTTCCTTGCATTTTGGCTCACACAAAGGAATGTGCAGCTGGGATGCATTGTAAGGGCAAAGCTTTTCCAAAGGCTATGTTGCTTAAGATGGAAGGAGAGAGTATTAGTCAACTGTCCAGATCCTGATCAGTCCTAAAGCTGATCCTCCCACAGAATGACACCAGTAGCTCTTTGACTCAAAAGGCAGCATCTGTTAAGAAGCAGCTACTCAGTGCTGACAGACTGATTAGTTAGGTCAAGTACTTTCCTCAAGCTTGGACTGGATCTCCTCCACAAGGCATATTTATGACATATTTCAGTGTACCAGGGTCATGTGATCACCTTTTATAACCTTCTGACAAGCAAAGTCAATGAAGAAACCAGATTCACTAAACAACCGTATACTACAGTGGCAACTGCAGCAATTCACTTAACAAAGGTCATAAAATAATCTTTTGGACAGCACATGTAGATGTGTCTGCACAATATGCATCAAGCCTTAGGTGTTTCAACTGTAAAAACTGCAGTCAATTCACAATCCTTGCAGATGCAGTACTGACTAGTAAATTATGGAGAGTATATTCAACCCTAATCAGTTTCATTAATCACAAGTCAGGTTCTGAATAAAATTCAAAGTAATAATTATGACCCACAAAGCCTGATATACTGTCAATTCAAACTGAGAAACCACAAGTGCATCACGTGAGCTTACTCAGATTTTAAGAATCTGTAATAGAAGATGTGTTGTCTTTCTGGCTAACACTTTTTAAAAAAGGACTTGAAAGTGGGTCATCTTGGCTGTTACTCACTCAGATTTCTGGAAGACCATGAAGCTGAGGAAAACATTTTTATTCATGTAATATTCTAAAAGATTTGCTGAAATATATTTTACAGATTAAGTCCTTATTTTTTGCTTATTATATTGTATTTTAATTACAACAGCTTGTTTTCTCTGTATTTTTACTGCTTATGGTGCTCTTATTTATTATCTCAGCAGCTTATATACTGCTTCATTTCTGAAGACCCTGAGCAGCTTAGTCAATGTTAAAGTAACAATAATAAACTGTAATTAACTAGATATGCACAATTCAGGGCCAGCATATTCTTCAATAACAATTACTCAATTACTGACTTCAGTTGGGACTGGCAACTCTTTCGCTAAGTGACATGGTAGTAAAATGAAAATAAAACAAAACCATGTGACCATTAAGTGAAACACCTGGTGTTAGTATGTGATGTCAAGTGATTGTGACTTGTGACTTCCTGCCAATTGCAGGTTGGAAACTGCTTGGGATGGATGCAAATGGCAATCATGTGACACTGTGACTGTCATAAAAATGCACCCATTGCCAAATACCCAAATCATGATCATGTGACCATGGGACTGCTGCAACAGCCAGAACTCTGAGAACCGGTTGTTAACTCTCCTTATTCTGTGGCATTGCAACTTTTAATGGTCACTGAATGATCAGAAAGTAAGTACTACCAGTATCCCAAAATGTTTAAAAATAACATTGAGGAAGATGACTTTGTTAACTTTCTTATCAGAAAAATGGAAATAAAAAGAACTATCAGTGGACCAACTTATAATTTCACTGAGCTATGCAGTCAAGAATGAAGTCAAACTTGTACAAAGGTGTCTTCTTCTGGAACTTCAGGAGGAAGTCCTTCTTGTCTAGCTTATTCCTGTACAATGTTCCCTTGCCTAAATGTTCCCTTGCCTACCTGTGGCTCCCAGCTATTAGTTCTGGGAGAATTAATTATAAGATAATGCAGGGTGAAATATTACTACAACCCTAGAGTCATATTATCTATATAAAGAAGAGTTGGGGAAGCAGAGCTGAAAGAGCTTGGGCTCAAAGAATAGGTGTCCTTGTATTCCTCAAGCAGCCAGGCCTTTTGTGGAAAAAAACAAGTTAGCACTTTCAAAAAGGCACCAGATGTTAAACAGGAAAAAAAACCCAAGCTCGGTTTATCTTTAGTTGAGCAAGACCATCAAGTGTAAGTAGGACTGGAATTTCTAGCACTAAGGGGAAAAAAGGCTGTCATAACCATTCAAGATCACACTTCTGGAAACTTTCTGGTCTCACTGTTTGTACACCTGTTATCTTTAACGCTGAACTCCGTGGCTGGCTTTAGGCTGTAGAAATCAGTACTAAGTACATTGAATGTGTGTGTATTAGGCATACTTTGTTCCTTTTTAACAAGCATGAATGCTATGAGGGAGGAGAAAAAACCTTTGTCTTGGCTTTAAACCTTTTAATGCAGTTGCTTAACCTCAGTAACAAATCCAGAAACTAAGCGAAGTTCTACAATTTATCTATGGCAACTCCATATAATTTACTTAGGTAACATTATTACAGTAAGACCTCAGTATATGCTGACCTAGAATCATGTGTGTCTCTTCCCATTGTTCAGTTATTATGAACAGTTGTTATGCTTAACTGCTCTACATAAATGTTTCAGTGAACAAATTTGAAGCCTTTCCATCCAATTTTCTTCCTTGTTTCCAATGATAATTACTCTAACAGAGACAATCCCCTTTGCACCTCCTGAAGTAGCTTCTAGCTCATGACTCAATGAACCTTTAAGATTTCAGAAGATATTGATTTTTTTATAAGAAGAGTCAATAAAGTTGCCCGAGATGATTAATTCTAAGTTGGGAAAATAGGCAAAAGAAGAAAACTTGCTGGGTTGTCTTCTTAGATGGATGAAATCCATCTACTAGACATTTTTTTTTCTCTGTTCTGAGTTCTGAACTATATAATTGTATACCACTCACTATTTTGGTTTATGTCCATTTTTCAAAAGAAACTGTTAAACTGCCTTCCACTGAGGACCTGTATACTGCACAGGTTGGAAAGGAGGTTGAGAAAGCATTTATAGACGCTCACATCTTGCACACAGACTGTTTCAACTCCTCCCCTCGGGATACTGCTATAGAGCATTGCATGCCAAAACAACTGGTCACAGTCCCCGAAGACAGTCCCCCCTCCCATGCCATTACTTTGCTAAACACCTAATTCCCACAGCACTATCTTACACCTAAGGATATTTACCATGTAGTAGGGCTGCATTGCTATTATCCTTCTCATCTTTCCTATTACCTTCTCCTATTGGTATGATTTATTGCTTTGTAGTTTGAATCTTATGATTTATGACTGCATTTACAATTTATGACTTATCACTTTGTTATTTGTATATGCAGAGAACTTATGCACCGGAGACAAATTCTGAATACCAGAGTTGGAAGGGACCTTGGAGNNCTTCTAGTCCAACCTCCTGCTCAGGCAGAAAACCCTACACCATTTCAGACAAATGGTTGTCCATTTTCTTTTTAAAAACTTCCAGTGTGGGAGCATTCACAACTTCTGGAGGCAAGTTGTTCCACTGATTATTGTTCTACCTGTGTCCAATCACAATGTTCTATTCTATTAACAAGTACCTTATATGTCAGTACACATACAAAGTAGTGATTCCAATCTACTCCATCTGGGGCATCATGCTTGATAACAGCAAGGCAGAGGGCTATGAAGAGATTGAATATCTGAAACAGGTTTATAGCCACACATAAGGCAACATTCATAATTTGTTATTTGTGAGAACTTTTTCTTTCAGGCCACATCTATTTTATTTTTTTACATTTGTTTTCTGGGCTAGATACTTCCACCATGAAATACAGTTGGTGGCCTCATGACATGTGGCCTCTTCTACTCCATGAATAATTCCAAAGCTAATTAAACAAAATTGGATTGAGTGGAACACATTCAGAAGTTCTCTTTATATGTGCCATTTGGGGGACCATAGACAACATGTAGCTAAAAATACATTAACAAAGCATGTCAAATGCCTGCTATCTTTCTGTTTATAAAACTCTTAAAGGAAGTACATCAGTCTAGAAAAACCAACAGATAACAGTAAACCAAACACACAAGCATTTCCTGTGCAAGGCCATGTTTTAGTTTCCAACTACTATAATTGGCTCTCAAATTGTTCAAATCTGAAAGTTGCTACGGCATTGTGGACAGACACCTGTTGAGATAATGCACTCATATTAGCAGCTCTACTCTCATTTCAACTACTTAAAATACTTAAAACAATTTTATTTTAGATAAAAATAAGTAGATAAGTTGTTATTTCCAATTTAGCATTTCTCTTTTTCAGTGAAACTCTTTTCTACCCTTTCACAGCAAACATCTCGGTATTTTAACAGACTGATACATACATATGCACATAACAACTTTTTGAAGAAATCTTTGCTAAACTTTGTAAGCAATTCATTTGTTTAGTTGATAGTGATGAATAAGAATTGTTTCCAGGTGGGGAAGCAAAGATGATTTTGCATGAAGAGCAAGCAATCCTAATAGAATGTTTGTAAAAATATTAATGGTCTAGTAACCTTGGCAAATAAAGTGAAAAGTGAATTTGAATTGGTTCCTTAATGTATACTATCCCTTGTTTAGGAACATTAATTATGCACTACTGTATTGAAAAAAGAATTAAAACTACCCTAAAGGTAGTTTTTGAAGTATGAGGCGTGTCGCCAACGATCTTCAAATACTATCTACTTGAACTTTCAAGTAGGTTTACAAGAAGTATTAGAAGTATTATGCTTTATTCTTTTAAGCAATGTATAAACAGCACGGTGGTTTGCTACAGCATGCCCCTATGCTGGGAGAATAATAAAGTACCACAACAGCATTGTTTTAAAAAAGTAGATCTACTGCTTTTTTGTATATTATGTTTTAAAGTGTATATAGAATGTAAAAAAAGATATATTTGATATTTGCAGTTAACTTGGGATGAAGCCGCGATATTTATTATTCAAACCTAAAGCCCAACATCTTAAACATGAGAATTATTATTTTTAATTTTTGGCAAGTTCGGTTTCCAAAAGGTTTCAGTCTAACTCACTGTGCCCAGATTTAACATGCATTTATACACACTTCCTATCCTCCCCTCTCAATACATTGATAATATACAGTACTTACATTGAACTAATAAGAAAAGCATAAAAATAAGGCTATAATGAAACACAGGCTTCCAATTTGAATAGAAGTCTGAATAATTCCATCTATGTTAACCCATTAGAACCTCATGACTGACACCTTGAAGTATGCTTCCTCTCTTTTACCCACTATCGCCTACGTATATTTCTCCTATCATAGTTCCCCATGCACTTAACATAATTGAGATAATGCACTTAAGCAGGGTCCCAGGTAATAAGGTGTCTGCAAATTCAAAGGAAATTACTAATGTGAACATTTACTTATCCTCTTCCTCCACTTCTGCTTATAAGAGGGAGAGAGCACAGCAGGCTAATGTTAGTCAAGTCATCACATGACTATTTTCTAGGGGATGCAAGGAGTCCTTGCTTACTGAAAGTTATTGGAATTGGGAACTCTGTCATTAGGTGATGCTGTCATAAGATGCAATGTCATGCAATCATACTGATTTATGATAGCAATTTTGGCAGTCCCAGTTACCGCTAGGCAAACCCTTTGCCATTGCAGTGACCTGTGACCACGATTGCCATTTGTGACTTCCTATCTGCTTCCCCATTGTTGAAAGTCACCACTGAAGGTCATAAATGGTGACCAAACGAGTGAGACACTGTGACAGCCACAATTACAAGGGCTTGTTGCAAGTAGTCCTTGTTCACTGTCATCATAACTTTGAATGGTTGCTGAACAAATGAACATTAAATGAGGAGCACCTGTATAAACAATGGAAGCAGAAATAGATCCATATCACAATGGGAGAATAAAGTAAGATTGAAAGGGTCTCTGTGCCAAAGTATAATTAAAAGGTAAAGCATTGCATTACCATATGCAAGAATGTTATTATCCAACTTAGGATGATTATGAACAATAGGTATACAGGTAATTTTGAGTTAAAGTGGCAATCGGGACTGGGATTGCCATCACTAATATTGCACTTTATGCCTTCACTGGTTAGCAACAGCAATCCTGGTCCCAACTATCACTGTAACCCAAGGACTACTTGTTTGTTTTTGTACATAGCCACCATTCTAAGACTGCTAGACAACAAAAGTCTCTCATACGTTTGCTCACAGCTGTGAGCAGTATTTCCTATACTTGAGTTATTTTCCCCCAGAGAAAAATTCACATTATCCAGAATAAAAGCATATAAAAAATGACAATCTCAAAGTACTCAAAATCTGTTTCAGTTCATCTACAAAAGTTTCTAGACAGCTGTAACTGCTGAAAACAGGTTGGGGCTTATAACTATAAATGATTTTGTATGCCTTTTTTGTGAATATTAGAAGAGTATAAAAGTTTTCCACAGAGAATGTGATACTTTAAAAATCCAACCCTCGAAAGTAGTTAATACCCACCAGATTGTGCTTTTCTGGCAGTGCTGATTGTGATCTTCCAAAATTTGTTAAATATTCCATATAATATGCCCGCAGGCCAGTGGTATTCTTTCTGGATTGGATCATTTATTAGCATTGGCCGCAGAGTGGCAAGATCTGTCCTCTGCTCAACCACAGAATAGCCAGCATTCATCCTATAAAACTCTTCCATCCTGACCTACTTTTTAAAAGACCTGTCACCAATTGCCAACAACACTCTCTTCAAAGTTTTGCTGCTTTCCCCAATTAAGCTATATGACCTAGCAGCATTTCCTATTGGCAACTCAAAGCAGAGACAAGAACAAAGTGTCAGGGACAAAGTGTGCAAAAATATACAACCAAACGGAGTGGTGCAGCTTTAGCGAGCCAACCGGACAGAATGTTATTAAATTGGTAAATGTCAATAGGGAGGTGGTAAGGAGGCAAAGCCAGCTGGTCAGGCCAATATTTTTATTGTGTCTACATGCAACATCAATCGCTATAAAGAAGGTAACTGTCTTTTGCATCTTTTGCATTTCTCAATTGTTTTCAATTTACTCCCTATTGCAGAAGATACAAGAGGTATATTTTGTCCCAATCAACCTAAAATTCAATCTATCCAATGAAATGGATACAACTCATAAACATTTGTGTAACTTATCTTTACTTTCATTTTATTTAAATTGTTTACATGGCCACCTCTCTCACATCAGTGACTCTGGGCAACCTGTAAAGATTAAAACACAGACCATTATCATATAAACATGACATCCAAGATAATGTATTTCTTAGTTGCTAAAGTGCCACAGATTTCTTTTTGAATAGCTACTGTTGTTTTAAGGAGGCAGAGAGAAACAGATCATTTCAGACCAAACACTCTTCAGTATGCATAATGATCTGCTGAATATTGCTCTTATTATTAAAAAAATCCCTTTTGAGAAGGGAAGAAGGGAACTTTGCATCTTCTTGGTGTCACAAATACTGTGCAATCATTCTAAAGTCAAAAGGTAACACAAGTCATTGCCCTGGAGCAGTGTTTCTCAGCATTGGCAATTGTTAATGTATTTGGACTTCAACTCAGGAGAATTCTGGGAGATGAAGTCCAAATACCTTAAAATTGCTAAGATTGAAAAACTCTGTCCTAGTATTCAAAGCTACCATAGGCCAATGTGTTTATGGTAAGGAGCAGCTTTTATATTTATGATTACTCTTGAACCTCAGGCTCCCCAAAAGAGACTTTTTCTCCTCCTATATAAGTAGTCCTCAACTTACAACCATTTTACAGTAGCACTGAAAAAAGTGGCTTATAATCAGTATTCACACTTCTGTTGCAGCATCCCCACAAAGAGATGAACAAAATTTGGACACTTGGCAACCAGCGTGTTATTCACGACTATTGCAGTGTCTTGGGGTCATGTGATCGCTACTTGTGACTTTCCCAGCCAATATCTGATGAGCGAAGTCAATAGGGGAAGCCAGATTTACTTGACTGAGTGATTCACTTAACAACTGTGGCAAAAGGTTGTAATACTGGGCGCGACTCACTTAACAACAGAAATTCTGGTCCTAATTAAGATCATAAATTGAGGACTACCTTACTTATTACTATTCTGTTTGTTATGTCGAGAGAAAGTGTTTGCATCAAGATTAGTCAGAAAAAAGTTTTGGTTGAGCCAAAACATGAAGCTCTATTACACTGCATCAGAGTTCTTTAAACATTTATATCAGTGTTTTTCCAATTTGGCAACCTTAAACAATATAGATCTCAACTTTCAGTATTCCCCATCTATTACACTGGCAATCAAATGCTGAGCATAAAACCTCAGCATAACCAGTTAAAGATTTCTAGCTTTGCAAAAATCTGAGCTTGGCAATGTTTATTCATACATTCTGCCAAGCTTACAACTGCACTGAAATGGCTTTCAATATTTCATGCTAATAAAATTAGTTCTTCTCCAGAACATGTACACCAGTGGTGGGATTCAAATTTTTTTTGCTACCAGTTCTGTGGGCGTGGCTAGGTGGGCAAGGCCATGTGGGTGTGGCTTTTTTTGCAGGCCCCCCTCCCCCCATTTTTTGGGCCCTCTGGGCCTGAGGCAAGCCTCCTGGGTGGGTACTTTTGCTCCCAGGAAGGCAAAAAATGGAGCGTGCATAACTCTGACCATTTGCCGAACAGGGGGAAATGTCTTCATACTTTGTTTATTGCTTGCTAGATTCTATCTGAGAATAGGCCATTAGCCAATCCAATGAGCTGATAATACAATTCTTGTAAAGGCCATTAAGCTTTTTTCCCCAGTTTACTCAATCATTATGTTTATTTATTTAACATATACAGTGATTTCTTCCTGGAGTAGTGGTTTTGCTGTAGAATGTAGGCACTCTTATCAAATCCACAAATAATTATTTAACAACCATGTAAGAATGGAAGAACTGGATAACTCAGCAGATTGAGCAAAAAGGGCGTTGGTCCTTACCTGATACGCCCGTTCTCCGTGAGCTGCATCCATAACTGGGAGGTGCTTCAGTCGCTCCTAGGAAGGCTGGGCTTGAATCTTGAGGACGCTCTCCCTCCTCCACGTGACTCCTCCTTAGCGTACCCAGTTAGCGAAGCCGGTACAAGGACTCCTCCTTTATACCTTGAAAAAGCTAAGACCCCGCCCCCTGGCCAGAGCAGAATCCCCCACCAGACGGAAAAAGGGGCAGGGCTGGATGCTCTTCACAGCTCACGGAGAACGGGCGTATCAGGTAAGGACCAACGCCCTTTCTCCCCTGA
>AZIM01004467.1:62333-72653 GCA_000516915.1 Ophiophagus hannah | reverse complement strand
CCAGTAATAATTTCTTCTAACAGCCAGTTCTCCAAACTGCTTAGAATGCTAACAACAGGTTCTAGTAAATAGGTGCGAACTGGTAGAATCCCACCCCTGCCTGTAAATAACCCAGTACTATCACATGAAGGGCTTTATAGGTGATGAACAGCATTCAAAAGCTGATAAGAAACCAGTGCAGCTTGGTAAATCAGGATGTTGCCTTCATCTCTGCATTCTAGACCAATTGTAGTTTCTTGATGGTTTTCCTATACAGTATATCCTATACAGAGCACATTGCAAAAGTCCAACCAGTAGGTAAATGTGTGAGTGAGAAGAACAGAGCCTTATGATTCAGGGAACAGGGGTAATTACTACACAATGTGAAATTGTGCAAAGGGTTTCCTGACCACAGCTACCATCTTCTCTTCAAGCAGAAGCTAAGCATCCAGGAAGACTCCTCAATTGGCCTAGCAATTCCAATACATCCGTCCAGGGAAAGGAACCCCTGTCAAGAACAAAAGATGAAAAATATCCAGTTGCAGGATCCAGGAGGTCACAGCCTTGGTCTTGATAGGCATGAGTCAAAGCCTACTGTTCCCCATTCAGATTCCTACAGCCTCCATGTATCAGGAAAGAGCCTTGATAGCCTAACCTAGAGGTTAGAGGAGGGATATACAATTCAGTATCATCAACATACTGACAATGCTGCACCCATACTGCACCATACTCATGGCTGACTTCATATAGATGTTTAAAAAAAATAAGGCTATGGAATGAACACCTTACATATTCTGAGCAGTTTTTCAGCAAAGCAAGTGGTTGCTAACCATTCTATCAAATCATCTCATTGTATGGCTTGCTATGGTTCTCCAATTAGCAAAATGAGTAGGTGATATTTTCTTATCTTCAGTGCAGATGCTACATATCTAAGTAACTCTTCTTAGTCATTTATTTGTTTATTTAACTGCTCGCTGTCATGAAGGCAGTGAATTATAATTTGATTATAAGTCAGTTGAAGTGTCTCCATATTCATGAAAGAAGAATCCTTGAGGAATTGACTATTCCCGTGTGAAACTTCAAAGATAAAATTAATTCTAGAGGCATGACAAAATCTGTCTTCAGTTACTTCTTCTATGAAAGAAAAAGCACTTCTACTTTATTCTCAATATGTTTTAGAAACTAGTGTATTGTTATAGTGTGTCACATGATTCCTCTCCCACTTACAAATTTTTCTATTCCTCCTCAATGTCCTGTGCTTCCTACTTTAAAACAAGAGCAAAAATCACATACATGGAATTTTTTTTAATCATTAAAACCAATGGGTTTTAACTGTTAATGTGTTTTAGCCTCAAGCCCCTTAATCATCTTTGTTGTCTTCTATGCACTCTTTCTAAAGTTTCAATATCTTTGTTTTTGTATCATGGTGACCAAAATGGTGCAATATTCCAAATGTGCTTTTACCCATGAGGATTACCTCTATTTCTAATCAAACCGCAAGTATTAGCAAAAGCAGACAGCAGTATTGCAGTTGTGAGGTTGTTTTCCATAAGCCTTCCTATTGTGGAAAACCACACACACAGGTTCATCATTCTGGTAATGTTATTGTGTCATTTTGTAATGAAATGTTCAGATCCCAACAAAGATTTAGCTGATAGCATGGGAGAACAATTGCTTGCCTGCTCTTCAGTTATCTTTAGAGCAGCCTGTTCTCTGATTCACAAAAAAAAGTCATTAGGAATAGACTGAAAAAATATATTCCCAAAAAACAGAATGATAAATTGGGTTCCAAAGTGAAAGTAATCCAATTGCTACAATTTATGTAACCTTTAACATTCAGGATTCAACCCAGAGCTTGCTCCTGGCAGTTCACATATCTTTGCAGGAACCCAGAGAAACTCTTTGTGCTAGTTTGTTGAGAAGAAGAAGCTGGGAGTATTGCATAATTTAGTTTTTTTCTAGGAAATCTTTCAGTAGGAGAAAGAATAGAAAGGGTCACAGATGCTGAGCTGGCAGGGATAAAATTTTAAACTCTGGGAAATAGAACTAGAAAAATGGAAGCAATTAAGAGCTATGTGGACTGTAACCCTGAGTTGGAATAGGCAGTGTTTATATTGCTGAAGGCTTCTTATTTGGAGGAGAAAATATACCTTGTCCAATGCAGATGGATATGATGGGGGGGGAGGGGGGTTCGAAGTTGACAGAAATGCAAAGGTTTTACCCATCCAGAGAAAAGATGGCATCCAGCTTGACTCACAGAGAGAAATTTGGCACCAGGATTTATAACTGAAGTATAATGATTTTGACTTACTTGCTTAATTGGGTTCTCTTTATCTAATTGCAGGTCACATTTTACATCATATTATGCAGAAATATTGAAAATTCTAAAGAGTATGCAAACTTTTAAGTACCACTGTACAATGCACTTCAACATTTTGTTGGTGTAATGTTACCGCCTCGCCATTCTGTTTATTTGAAATGAGCATGCAAGCAGAAAAGAAGTTGGATTTATTTTTATTTTTGTACAGTCCCTGCATACCACTGTGTGCTACTGATAATAAGCTAAGCAGGTTATGCTCCAAGTATGTACAGTGATAAGAAATCTGTTCCATGGCAGCTTATCACTATGCAGTTCTCAGGCTTTCCTGACTTATTCCCTGTTTGCACACAGAACAAGTTGCTCTTTAGTTTTCACCTTTCTTCTCCTCTGTAGCAATTAGTGTAGAATAAATTTAGAAGGTGCGGAAATGAACTAGACATGATATTAAGTCCAAAGATCACTCTCTCACAACCAATAGTGCATCTGCAGAAAGTATACTATTATATACAGGTAGTTTTTGCTTAATGATCACAATTGGGGCCAGCAACTCCATTATTAAGTGGCACAGTCATTAAGTGAGACATCACGTGATGGCGACTTGTGATCTTACTGCAAGCTTCTTCATTGATTCTGCTTGTTGGAAGCCAGCTGTGAAGTGTGCAAATGGACTTTTGACAAATTAGTAAATTATAGGCTCACATTACTAGACAAGTCTTTGGGACCCATTGTGAGGCCTAAAGACTTTAAATAAAGATGAGATCTAGTGGGTATTACTGGGGAAAGAATTCTATAAATGAAGAAGCACCAACATTGAGAAAGCTTTCTCTCTTTTATTTGTCAGCCCATTTTCAAATTTAGAAACTTCCAAATATCAAGTAAAAGATTTGTTGGCAGGCCCTTAATCAGCTTTAAAATTTGATCGATTGATTGGCTGATTAAAACTATGTATACAATCCAACTGTAAGAAAAAAAAAGTGCAAGTAGCAGATTTTAATGAATATGGTAGCTTTAAAAGAATCTATTAAAATATGTTTCAGTTGGAGGATACAGTCAAACATTATTTCAGAAAGTCAGACAGGATTATTTAGCGCCTGTTTTCAGGTTTGGAAATGTAAACTTTTGATCTCTTTAAAAACAATATTTTGAGGACAGTGTTATAATTCTTAAGAAGAGAGAGAATGTTCTTGTGCTGTTTAGGAATTGGGGGGGGGACTTCAGGAGTAAGCTTTATATTTAATTTTCTGCTTATTAATAAAATTATCACTAGTAGTAAAACAAGTTCTCTCCACCTGCAGCATCATCTGTTTTTACATGTCTCACATAACTTCCTGAGGCTGAAGACATGGACTATGCTTTAAAGGAAGAATAAGCAATATATCCCCTTAAACTTGCTTTGCAACTTAATGCTACCCCCTTATCTAAGTCCGAAGTGAAGAAACAACTTTGCTTTGTTTTGCACTGTTTTATGATCCCTTGTGGCATTTGTAATTGCCAACTGAGGCTGCAAAGAGTGGCTTTAATCCCACTTTAAAAGAGTGGGATTTAATCATTGTAACAGTCTGTAGAATGACATGAATATTAATCTACTGTCATTCATTCTGAATGATTTGTCTCTCTTTTTACTGTTGTAATATTCCACTATATTTGAATAATGCATATATCTACACAATATCCTAGTTAAAGATTTGCCCAAATAACTAGTTAATAAATAGCCTGCATATTTATTTTAAGATATCGATGCAGCCTAGAATCAGTTCAGGCATGAGACCTTCAACACTGCTAGCTGTGATAGATGGTCTTCCATAAATGTCTATGGGTAGTTCTTGACTAACAACCGTTTCTTTAGTGACCATTCAAAATTACAGTGGGACTGAAAAAAAGTGATTTATGATCTCCTCACACTTATGACCATCTCAGTATCCATGAGATGACATGATCTAAAATTCAAACATTGGCAACTGGCATTTGTGGTGTCCTGTGGTCATGTGATCATCATCTGTGTGCTTCCCAGCTAACGTCCGACAGAATAAATGGGGGAAAGACATTGTGATTCCACACGTCTGTACATAGAGTAGAATGAATCAAAGCATGCCTGGATCTCAGTTTGGATACATAAATGCATACATACATGCATGTATAGGCACAAAAATACCCCCAAATACAATATAATGCAACAGGATGATGTTAAAAAATCTTCACTATATAGAGAATTTGCTGTAAAAGTACATTGCTCAAATAATCTGAGATTCACAGGGCTTGTTACTACATTCCACTTCCTTGTTCCTGGAAGTATAGGTAGTCCTTGCCTTACAATCATTTGTTGAGTAACCAATCAAAGTTACAATGGCACTGAAAAAACTTGACTTATGACCATTTTTCATACACGTATGACCACTGTGGCATCCCCATTCTAGTTCTTCCCACCTTATCCACTAAAACCTACAGACATTCTGGATACAATCAATACCACAACCTGGCATCCTTCTTGATTCTCTCACAGTAGCCTCATTGCACAATGGAATCTCAATGGGTGCAATGAATGTGACTTCCTATGAATATAAATATTTTTTAGCTCATTCCAAAATGCAGGAGTCCTTAAAAAGCAATTAATATCAATTGTATATGCAATTCTATAAACCAAAGTGCTGTTTGTTGCTTGGCTGGTATGGAAAGGACTTCTTGGTACACCACTATTTCACTCATCAAGGTAAAATGCTATTCGGAAGATTCATTGCAGTAGTACACACAAAAGGTAAATCACTCCCTTACTGCTGACAATGATGCTATCCCAAGACTCTTTGGTACCCAAGCAGTGCAGCATATTATGCCTCTAAGTCAAGGGACACAGTATGCAGAACTCATTCCTTGAATCATGAATCCCACAAGCTTGTCTCTCTTCCTCTGTCAACCAGGGTGGGATGCTACTGGTTCTGCCCGGCTGTATAGAACTGGTAGCTCTGAAGACCAGCAGACACCGAACCGGTTCGGTGTCTTCTGCTGTTTGGCCCACCCACCTGTCTGGGCTGTTACCTGACCTTTATTTCCTGCTTTTTAAACCTCAGCTGCTTTGCGCAGCACAGCTGAGGTTGAAAAAGCAGTAAAAAAGTGCTTTTTCAAATGCTGCACACTCATGCAGCATTTATCAGCTGTCCGGGCGGCACAGCTTTTGGTGTAGTACATGCATGGGCAGTGTGCGTCTGGCACATGTGCATGCACAGCGCGCATGCGTACACAAAACATAATCACCGAACCGGTGGTAACACCGGTTGAATCCCACTCCTGCTGTCAACCCTTCCCCAATTGGTTAAATAATTCACAACTTGATGGTCTTTCAGAATACTCAAACTGAGATGAATTTTGGTTAATGATTGGGGCATCCAATTATTTCAGTACATCCAAAAACAGCATAAGTCTCTTAAAAGAGGTAAATAAATCCATCAAATTCAGTTCTCACTGCTTGTTAGGTATGCATAGAGTGAAGAAAAACCAACAATACATAAACATCTATTTCTAGAATAAGTGATCCCATTCAGGCAATCAGCATTCCTTTAGGTAGATTTACACCTGAGCTTTTGGAGCATTTTCAGCACTTGTTTCAGCTGAGAATCACACACACACACACACACACACACACACACAGTTTGTGGACAACCACAAAGCTCTACTTTTTTAAGGTTCAGAAAATGTAAAAAAGATTTTGTCTAGACATCTCTTTGAATAGGAAAACATACTCCAAAAGCAGGATTTAAAAACTAACTTATTTCTTCTCCTTAGCAGCCTCTCATCACTCCTTTTATATGCCTATTGCAAATTTCCTTCTATAAGTTTTGTCCTTTCACCTCTATTCAGCACACATTGGTGATGGCTCCTTAAAAGCCTATCTTCTCTTTTCATTACACTCAGGATATTCAGTAGTGACTAGCACTTTTAACCTTCTCAGAATAAACCCAACAGGCTTTTATGAACCACATAATTCTTGAAAGTCTGCTTGGATGTATGGGGGGCTTTTTTGTTCTTTGGGGGGTTTTTTTTGGAGGGGGGGTTGGCTACAGGTGACTTCTATAAAGCTACAGTGTAAGATAAAAATCTTACATACAAAGATATAATAGACAATAATGTATCAGAGAACAAAGGGAAGTATTTGATACCATCAAGAGAGTAAAAGAACTGAAATGGAAATGGGCTGGCCACGTAGCAAGAAGAATTAATGGCAGGTGAAACAAGGCAGTCATAGAAAGGATCCCACTTGATAAAAAGAGTCCACAAAAGAGACTTAAAACAAGATGATGATCAATGACATCAGCAAGTATTGCAGGCCTATTTGGCAAAAGAAAGCTCAGGACTGTTGATTTAGCACAAGCAGCTGATTGGCGGTTGGATTGGCCTCCCGGAATACCATCAATCAGCTGTTTCAGGCTGTGGGGATCACCGCTGCCCATTGGTGATGCCGTCATCCATTGCCATTGCCACTTATTGCGGCCTCCATATGCCCCATTTTTGGTCTCCGCACATCCCATTTTTGACTTCTGTATGCCCCATTTTTGGCCTCTGCATGTCCCATTTTCAACCCATTCCAGGTGGCAGCAATCCCTACCACCTGGAATGGGCTGAAAACGGCCCAAAAATGGGGCATGCAGAAGCCGAAAATGGGATGTGTGGAGGCTGAAAATGGGGTGCAGAGGCAGCAATAGCTGGCAGAGGTGATGATGCTGAATGGGCGGTGATTCCCCGCAGCCTGGAACAGCTGATCATTGGTATTCCAGGAGCCAATTCAACTGCCAATCAGCTACTCGTGCTAAATCATGCTGTTCTGAAGCTGACCAGACTGTTTGCTGTTTGCTGCAAGGAGGCNNNTTGCTGGGAGGCAGAGGCTGAAGGGTGGAGGCCAGTGGGTGGGTGGGGCTTCGGCAACATTNTTGCTGGGAGGCAGAGGCTGAAGGGTGGAGGCCAGTGGGTGGGTGGGGCTTCGGCAACATTCGCTGTATAAGACACACAGAGATTTCCACACACTTTGCGGGGGAGTGCATCTTATAGTCCGAAAAATATGGTAATTATACCATCATCCAACCATTAACTCAAGTAATAAATCAGTAATGCAGACACTATAGTAAAGGCTGGGTGAGGCAATACATTGCTGGAGCAGACATGTTCATTCCAAGTTATTTTAGCAAAATTTTGAAAATAGATTCAGTAAAAGATATTTTGACTTTGACCATTATTTTCATTAAAAACCTATCCTTTTAATGACTGACTAGATTTTTTACAGTTATTTCAATTAATAGTAGTTAGCTTTTACAACCAAACTGAGCAGGGTAATTACAATTTGGATGGAGTTTTTAACCTCACTGAATTATTGGAAGCCATACTATTGTCAAAGAGATGGCAGCTTTTCCCCATTATTAAACCGTAACTATTCCACTTGTTTAAGTCAAGAAGGATTTTGAAAAACAAAACCGAGCAGAGGGCACAGACTGGAAAATGCAACGCTATCATATTTTTGCTTGAAATAAGCAAAACATCTGGGTTAGCTATGATGAAAATGCTCACAGCACTGTAATCACTGAAAAACAAACTCATGCACTTGAAGATTGTAGCCTTTGCTACTATCTGCAATAAAGTTGCTGACAACATAGGCCCTTGAATAATTCATCGTAATACTGTCCACAATACCATGGGTTGGTCACAGATTTCACAGAAATAAGCATCTAATAGCTGCTTTGCAGTCTTGGATTAAAATCAGAACCATTGTATTCATTCAGTACATGAGAGCAACACAGAAGTTTCTTGACTGGGATGTTATGTCATTAATCACACTAATATACATACTCCTAAGGACTTCAAGGATACAAATTCAATGTACCAGCTAAAGAACTTCTTTTGTGATTCCACATTGTTGTGTATAATAATAATAATTTATTACATTTATATGCCCCCTGATTCCTGGGCAGTTTACAATGGTTAAAACATTATAAAAACAAAAGACAACACAGTACAAAAACACAGAAAAAGCATGAGACAAGGAACAACTATGGAAAATGGGAACAAAAAGGAAGAAATGGGTATCGATTGTCCTCTCAAAAGGCCTGGGATGAATGGTCTCCATTTTGATTCATCTTTTATTTATATAGGATTATAGAGTCCACGGTTTTGGTGGTGCTGTGCTTTCAGTGTTTTATTATGGTTTGCAATTCCTTTTTATTGTTTACATCCATCCCTGAGTTCCACTGATATAAGGAGCCTGATAAATATTTCAATAGCTAAATAAAGAAGTGCCTTTAGAAACCAGAGAGCATAGAAATACCGGGTAGTGATAATAGCATAGTCTAATTGCATTACCAATATTAAGTCATTATTATATTGTTTGAAAATATCTTTTTGAATAAGAAATAATGCATAATTTAAATCAAACCATTATATACATACATACAATACATGAGTGCAGACAGACAGACCACACACACACACACACACACACACACGGGAATGATCAGAAGAAATTTCTTTTTGGCCAAGAATGATAAATCTGAAGAATATCTACAAAAATATATTCAAAGGTAATGTGCATATTTGGTATATGTAGGTATAAAAACACAAATAAATTGTACAGGAGCTTCTGAAGTGGTTTGAAACAAAAAAATTGAATGTACACTTGGAATATATTTATATCTTTTCTCAATTTTAGCTTTTATTTACAGTGCAGTTTTTTCTCAGTCATACTAATCAAGTCAGGATTTCAGTTACATTATAGTACCCATTTAGATTCAATTCATCATCACTATCAGTTACTTACAAAGCACTTAAAATGAATTAAAACATTTTTCCCTATGCAAGATATTTGCCTTCTTAATATACAGCTTATTTGAAGCATAAGGGATTCCCAATATGTATATCCTAAAATATCTTCCCTGTTTTAATTGACGCCTGAAAGTTGGCTTCAAGAGCATTAATATTTTGTGCTGTTGCATAGCTCATATTTGTAGCAATCATGTTTTCACTACTTGCGCAACTATATTTGCATATCCAACACTATTTGAATGGTGGTCAAGGAATGTAGACAAATTTGACAAGATGTTACAGAGAAGATGAGCTGACAACAGACAGACTGAGCGACAGATGGCAATTTTCAGAAGATATTTGTAAATCTCAACATTATAAAAACTGAATAAAAACACAGCTCGACCAAAGAACCAAGAAGGTTACATTTTTTGTTTAGGATTACAGTTGATTTTGAGTCTTACAAGTATGAAGAGCCCAGACCAATATCACAAAATAAACAAAATAAAGATTTTAAAATAAGGTTATGTTTTTAAAAATGTATGCATGCACAAGAGAAATTATATACTATGCATCTTTCCCCAATTGAGTCAGGGTTGAGCAATACAGAATTCAGAGGGCGTTATTATTCTCAGCATGAAGTTCAGAGTATGCTCAAATAAATGAAAAGGTGTACTCCAATATGAAGATTTTGTAAACAGATAAGAAATGCGGGACATTTTTTAATTTACTGTAAATAAACTATAAAGACAGTTATTAGATATAAGCAGTCTCTTTTTATATTGAAATTAGAGCAGTGTGTGTAGCACGTATGAAACTGAGATCAGGGAGACCCAGGTTTAAGTCTACTTTCAAAAGTTCCAGGGAGAACTTTGGACTATCCACTCTCTCTCAACATATTTTTTGTGTGAGGAGAGGAAATATGGAAGAGGGAGAAGTATGTAAGCCATTTTGGGTTCCTGAGAAAATTGATTGTCTGCTGTCAAGTTACTTTTGACTAGAGGCTAAAACGTATGAAGAACAGTTGCAGGAATTGGGTATGGATAGCCTAGTGAAAAGAAGGACTAGGGGTGACATGATAGCACTGTTCTAATATCTCAGGGGTTGCCACAAAGAAGAGGGAGTCAAGGTATTCTCCAAAGCACCAGAAGGCAAGACAAGAACCAATGGATGGAAACTAATCAAAGATAGAAACAACCTGGAACTAAGGAGAAATTTCTTGACAATGAGAACAATTAACCAGTGGA
>AZIM01004467.1:21481-32825 GCA_000516915.1 Ophiophagus hannah | reverse complement strand
AAAGTGGTCCCTATTTTTCTACTTGCACTTTTACATGCTTTCAAACTGCTAGGTTGGCAGAACCTGGGACCAGTAACGGGAGCTCACTCTGTTACATGGTGCTAGGGATTTGAACTGCCGAACTGCTAATCTGAAAGGTCAACAAACTCAGTGTCTTAGCCACTGAGCTACCATGTCCCCTTGAGCCACTGCGTCCCCTTACATTGCATCACCCTTTATGTTGCCCCAATGATCCATAACCCGAAAAAGCCAGAGAAAAGCCTTTGCATATTGTCCAAGGGGTTTGTCTTGCTTGGTCCCACAGATTCTGTGGGAATGAAATAGGAATGATCATTGTTGATAGATATAGATGTATATTGATATATAAAGTAATATAAGTACATTGTAGAAATCAGTGCAATACATTTATAAAAATTCTAGTTTGTAAAATACAGTGAGACTCGTTTAATACAGCATACCATGAATTTAACTCGGAGGAGTTTATACACTTACTATATTAAGTTTGTTTCTCTTGATAGATGACATATGATGGGAATTATAAACCCTAACCCTATTCTTATCCCTATCCCTAATCTTAACCCTAACCTTAACCCTAAAAATACTGAGGAAGTAGGCTTGAGTAAATAAAATAAAGACTTGGACCTAACAAAATGTAGAAGATATTGTTTTTAAACAATTTGATCTGGAGTTGGATATAAACTATTATAACAGTTGGAGCTGTTCTTCCAAAAGAGGGAATTTTGGATCTGTTCTTGGGAATTCTTAATTTTGGAGCTGTTCTTGGCAATTGCTTGCCCAGTTTTGTTGAATTACCAGCCATATTCTTTCTTCAAGCTTCCTATAGATGACTGTTTCACACTCTACTTGGAGGTGCCCTTGAAAAGTATTTGGAATTTACAGTTCCTGCAAAATGTAGCAGCTAGATTTAAGTAGATGACACTAAACAGGCTTTGGAATACTTTTGCTATCCTCTACTTTATAACCAGGCGCAATGAGGGGGCTATTTATATTTGATACTTCCATAAACAGTTTGGAGACAGGCTAACTTGTAAGCGTGCCTATTTTCATATGAATAAGCCTGTGAACTACAATTATTTATGATATTATGTGTCCTGCTCCTGCCCTTATAGATGCTATGTTGGTTGGTATCTCAGATAAGATCTTTTTGACAGTAGCACATCTAATGTGAAACACCACCCTGTGAACCAGATTGACCCCTCCTTTGCTCTATTTGTATTATTTCTTCCTATTTATTACATCACTCCCTTATTCTAATGCTAGTTTCATATTTTATTGTGCACCTTTTACTCCTTTGTTCTTGGGTTATGGTGTTTTGAATAAATATTGAAGTACAGTGATATAGATATCTGGTGTGCAAAGGGTATAACATGTAAATTTAATAAGTAATGTAACCATGCGATCTGTAGATCTTTAGAATCTGACTCATACCAAGTGAGATCATTGGATTATCTAACTGACTATTTAATGGAAATTATGGGTCTATCTACTTTATTCAGTAACAATTGGAACTGTATTAAGTACAGGGATTGGGAACAACCCTTCAGGTTGTCAAACTGTTTTTTTTTTCTGCTGAAAATCATGAGGAGGAAAAAAAGATGTGTGGTTATCTTTTTTATCTTGTTAATAACAAGGAAGACATGTGCATAAAGATTTCTAATGATGAAACCCCAAATTTGGAATACATTTCCTAGAGCAGGGGTCTCCAACCTTGTCAATTTTAAGTCTCGTGGACTTCAAATCCTAGAATTTATATATATAAAGGGTTATGGATTTTCCTCCTTGTTTAATCTGCTGTGCTGCCTTATCATGGTGATGTGCATTTTCCTGCGAAGGGTGAGCAAAGATTTCTGGGAATGTATGCCAGGAGAATATATTTCCAATAGAGTCACCCAATGCTAAAGGTCATTCCCAGCTACCAAGCTAAAGCAAGCAGACATCTATGTTGGCTAGCAGCAGTAGAGGAAGATGCTGAAAGCAGATGACAACTTCAGTGACAATGGCGAAGGCATTCTTTGTGTGAAAAAAAAGGCAATACTTCAGGTATAGTGGCAATGAATGCACCATTGGAATACCTGAAAGGTTAGGGGTAGATTGTCATGGAGAAAAATCTATCTATGTGCTCACTAGGAGTCAAAAGTGACCTAATAATAAAATAATCAACCAGTTAATCAATAGATTTATTTCCCTGACAATTTGTTTCAAAGTTAGGGAGAGTTAACTATGCTGCTGATGGTTAATCGCAATAGCAATACCACTTAGACTTACAGTATATACCACTTCACAGTGCTTTATAGCATTTTCTAAGAGGTTTATAGAGGCAGCATATTGCCCCCAACAATTTGGGTNNTCATTTTACTGACCTCAGAAGGATGAAAGACTGGAGTTAACACTGAGCTGATGAGAACTGAATTGCTGGCAGTCGGCAGAGTTAGTCTGCAATACTGCATTCTAGCCACTGTGCCACCAGGGCTTTGTTGTTTTGGACATCTCCTGTTCAACCTTCAAAAGCCAAAGAGATGGGTAGGAAGACTGTGGGGGTAGATCCTATATTTGTGTCTGCATCTTTTTCTTTCTTTTAGATCTCAGTACCAAAAGCTCTAACTCATTTGGTGTTTGCCTGGATCTATGCAACACAGATTTGGAAGCCTGACTTTATAAGGTGCTTGGATTCTAGAATTCCCTGCTCTCAGAAAAAGGGACCAGGAAACATTTTATGACTTTAACTCACAACAGATTTATTTAGTTCTTGCCTATCTGTTCCCCTTCCTATCACTTGAAATATGAGGGCCATGAGCAATATAAATAATCAGAGGTGCCTGTAGGATTGAAGCTTTGATCAAAATAACAAAAGGAACATCATAGAGTTGTAACATGGATTCTGCCACTTCTGTATGTCCATGTAGTGTCACAACACATGTATAAAAGGGGCAGAGTTTGTGCTGCAATGGCAATTCTTCATTTGTCCTTCCTTTCCCCTTGCCCACCAGGATATCTCAGTAATATATTCTTTTAAAATTGAAAAATCCAGCAGCGATAATGAAAAAGAGCAATTTACCATTTTGATCACAAAGGCTGTTTGGGAGTGTCCAAGAAAGATAGTGCCTAGGTTAAAAAAAATCTCAACTTAACTGCAAAAAATATTATAAACGTAGTGTCAGGTGTATCTCTCTGAGCAGCATGGTGGTTCAGCAGTTAAGATTCTGGGCTTGTCAGCTGGAAAGCCAGTAGCCCAGGTTCAAGACTTGAGCACTATGTGACAGGGTAAGATCAAATCCTCACCCCCCATCTCCTGCCCACTTAGCAGTTTAAAAGCATGCAAATGTGAGTAGATAAATAGGTACCATTTCAATGAGAAGGTAACAGTGCTCCATGAAATCATGCTGGCCACAGGACCAGGGAAATGTCTTTGGAGAGTGCTGGTTCAATGGCCTTGAAAGGGAGAGGAACACCACCCCCTATAGTTGGCAATGTCTAACAAAGTAAAATCCTCAGGGACTCCTTTCCATTTTTTTGTCTTGTATCTCTCTAGGACAGTGGTCTCCAACCTTGGCAATTTTAAGATTCGTGGACTCCAGAATTCTTCAGCCACCTTTGCTCTGGATTGATCCGGAGCTCTGTTATCAGCTGCAGACGCCTTCAGGAAACCCTTGCTAGTCTCAGAAGAAGTTCCTGAAGGCCTCTGACAGCAAAAAGGAGGCTGGGGATGACGCACGCAAATGAGGTGAGTCAGTGGACAACATCCCCCCCAAAATAGGACCTGGTGCCTTTTTTGGTGGCAAAAAAAAATATAAGATAGGGTCTTATTTTCGGGAAAACTTGGGTAAAAAAAGTTGGACATCTCAGGATGTCCATGGAATTGGAGGCTAGCCCACTAATAGCATGCCAACTTATTTATTTATTCAAAATTAGTTTTATATTTCATTTTTAGGGTACTCCTTTGAGTTTATTACCATGTAAAGAAAATTTATGCCTGATGTACTAGCAAGGTTTATACCTCAGACCTGAAACATTACCATAGGATAGGAGCTGTTCCCTGAGTTAGAATTTGCTTGACTTCTGCTGCTCTGTTCATTCAGTATTGGAACTGGATGTTCAGTGTTCCTTGATATAAATATGATCCTCAAATCAGTTGAAAAGCACACAAGAAAAAAACTGCCATCTTGATAAGCAAGTTGGATATCGCCAACATTCTCACTCACCTAAGCCATTGCAAAGTTCTATAACAATTTCACCTAGATGGCAAAGAGTGAAATGGAATGATTTGTGAAATGAAATGCCTTGCCCTAAAGGGACAATTGGCTTCTTAGCAGATATCAATCATGAACATAGGTAGACAACTATTTTTAAAAGAAAATATATATAGGATTATCTTGCAATTTACAAGAGTCACTTAGGTGAGATGGGAAGTGCAGAAAAAGGCAGTGTAGAAATTGATAAATCAAATTTAAAAAATGAAATAACATCTATTTTACAAACCAATGTAGGCAAAAATCTGAAGACTTCTTCATAACTTCAGAAATAAAAAGTGATTTACAGAAGAGGACTATTACTTTAATCAATATGAACAGCAATATTTCACATCTTTCATGAATCAGCATTATAAATTAAACAAAATAAATATATTCTTATTCACTGGCTAGAATCACAGATAGTCCAGAGCTGTGCAGCTACCAGTTCCTTATATGTATTATAAAACCCACTACTTTAAAATATGTCTGTCCTTCAAATATTTATATGTGCTGCATTTCTTTTCCTGGTGAATTGAAAGGTTATTCCCATTCACATAATTAACAGTGAGGCTTGTGACATCAGCAACACTCATAAGCAGCCTTCTTGTCCAGCTAAATCCTGTTATGGTGTTTCCCATCGAAAAGGACAAATAGATTCCTCATTCTTTCTATACTTTTTCCTATCCAAATTAGAAAATAAGGGACTAAATGGAAATAAATTGAGACAGTGGATCTTTCTTAATCCTGATTTGCTATTCAAGGGCCCAATGACTAAGGAATCCCTTTGAAGACTATGAGGAGTCCATGCAGAATTTACTCTGCTAGTTGTTGCCGACTCTAGGGGGAAGTGCTCATCTCCATTTCAAGGCCACTGAGCCAGCGCTATCTGAAGAGTTTTTTGCAGTCATGTGACCAGCATGTCATCACGGAGCACTGTTACCTTAAATTGCAATTCTCTTTAGCTTTGCCAACAGTTAAAGATGGCTGGACTAGTGATTTAAATTGCTGAGTTGTCCCAGCCTTCCTGGAAAAGATGATGATACTGCAGGGGTCTGCAATCTTAAACACTCAAAGAGCCATTTGGACCTGTTTCCCACAAAAAANATTTGGACCTGTTTCCCACAAAAAAGAAAAGACAGGGAGCCACAAAACCTGTGTGGGTGTGGCCAACTCAACATCACCCCCACCAGTCAAAACCCAGACAGGTTTTGTCACTCCCAGTGTTTTCTGTGGGAAATGGGTCTCTCTTTCTCTCTCTCTCCCTCCCTCCTCCCTCCCTCCCTCTCATTTCTATCTTTCTCTCTTTTTCCTCTCCCTCTTTCTTTTTCTTTCTTTCTTTCCTTTTTCTTTCTTTCTCCCCCATTCTCTCTCATTTGTTTCCCTCTCTTTTCCTTCTCTCATTCTCTCCCCCAGCTCTCTTCCATTTTTCTCTCCCTCTCCCCCTTCTCTCTCTCATTTGTTTTCCTCTCTTTTTCCTCTCTCTCATTCTCTCGATCATCTTCTCATTTCTCTCTCTCTTTCTCTTTTCCTTCCCTTTTCTCTATCTCATTTCTCTCACTTGCTCTCGCTCTTTCTCTCTCTCTCATTCATGTTTTTCTTTTTCCTCTCTTTCTCTCTCTCTCCTTCTTTCTTTCTTTCTCTCCCCCTTCTTTCTCTCATTTGTTTCCCTCTCTTTTCCCTCTCTCTCATTCTGTCCCTCCATCTCTCTCTTTTCTCTCTCCCTCTCCCTCTCTCTCTCTCCCCCTTCTCTATCTCTCTCATTTGTTTATCTCTTTTTCCTCTCTCTCATCCTCTTCCTCCATTATTTTCTTATTTCTCTCTCTTATTTCTCCCCTTTTCTTTCTCTCATTTCTCTCTCTCTCTCTCTTGCACGCACACACGAGTGAGGATACTCTCTCTCATGCTTGAGTGGGGATACCCTCCTCAAGCGAATGGCAGCGAAGGTGCACAGAGCGGTTGGATTGTCTGGCTGAAGGGTGACCATCTATGACGAGGCCACTCCAGCTTTCTCTGAGCCTGACCCTTGGGGTGGGTGAGTGAGATTTGGCAGAGCCAACCCCCTTTTCCTGCTGCCCTGAGCTTCTTTACTCCTTCAGCAGGTTGGTGCTGTCACTGGCTTTCATTGAAAAGTGTCCTCCAGGTGGTGAAAGTCCCCCATGCAAGGTTTAAAGCCATGGCTGGGTGCTGTGGGTCCATCCCCCTTTCTGACATCCCCTCCTCCTGGATGGAGCTTCTTCTAGCCCTTAGTGGTGCTGGTGGGCCTCAGTCACTTGGGGAGACGTGCAACTTGCTCTCTGCACTGAGACACTGGCCCAATGTGGCTGTGACTGACACTGGCCTCGCTAACATGAGGGCTGGCTGGCTGGGAATGGGATCCAGGAGGAGGGGATGTCAGAAAGGGGGATGCCTGTCAGCTGGTGAACCCACCGACTCCATGCACCTTTGCTGCATCTTCGCTGAGCTTGGCCACTCATTTGAGGAAGGTATGCCTGCTCATACGGGCCTTCCCAGCCCTGTAACAGCCAGTCAGAGGATTGCGTGAGAAGAAGGAGGGTTGTCTTCGAGGAAGCTGCCACCATGGCTCGTGCTCATTCCTCAGCTATGGGCCTATCCCCCTTTCTGTCGTAACTGCCCTCGTGTTAGTGAGATTGGCATCAGCCATTGCCAGGTTGGGCCAGTGTCTCAGAGCAGAGAGCAGGTCGCAACCAGGTTGTAGGGAGCCGCATGCAGCTCCTGAGCCATGGGCTGCCGACACCCAGGGTGGTGAGTTATTTGGCTCCTTCCAATCTTCCTCCCTGTTTCAGAATCATATGAATATATTAATTCTGAGCCATGATGATGCAGTGGTTAAAATGCAATACTGCAGGACTAACTCACTGCTGACTGCCAGGATTTCAATTCTGAGCAGGTCAAGGTTGACTCAGCCTTCCATCNTTCCAAGGTTGGTAAAATGAGGACCCCGATTGTTCAGTGCAATTTGCTGACTCTGTAAACTGCTTACAGTGGGCTGTAAAGCTCTATGAAGTGGTATATAAGTCTAAGTGCTACTGCTATTAAGAAGTGGAACAGCATCAGGTCCCAGATTGAGTTATTTTTTGCTCCTTTTTAAACATTTATTTTTGCTACCTTTTTTTTCATAAGCATTAACTGAAGAAAGCCTGCATCTGTTTTTCCTCTCCATTTTTGGCAGTATATTTATATGTGCTGCAAATAGATTTCTAAAAGTATCACAAGGAGAGCATTTCTAATTGTGTGCTTAAAAAAAAATAAAGTGAGACCACAGGATTTCCCACATCCTGTTTCCTGTTTTTTTGCTTTAGTCTGTTGCACAGATCCTTAAAGCTGTTGTGCTTCTTATTTACTTACCATTTATGAATTTAGACTTAAAGCAGTTCAAAGTGAATATACATGGTTCTTTTTCCACACTAGTATCCTTTGAATACCTGCTATAATCATATACTGGTTGTTAGTAGAGAAATGGTCAGAAATGTGTGTGTGTTTGAGATGAGAGCAAGGACTATGTTTAAAAAGTACTCAAAGCAGTTTGAAAATGAACAACAGATACTGACTTTCTACTAATTCCGAAGAGCAAGAGATGTCATCCATTGCTCTGCTACTCAGGTTGGCACAGGTCTGGCGGCAATCAAAATCCCCTCATCCTAATCTCCTTTACATAAAAGGAAATGAATAAAAAAAACCCAGAGTAGCTGACATTTTTCCCTGAGGTGGTCCCTTGCAAAACTGACAGAGTCTTATTAATATCCTCTCTGGTTACTTGTGTAGGCTTGCAGAGAGGAAGTTTTGAATGATCAAGCTAGAATACTCCTATTAAGGACCCTCTAATATCACCAAAGATCAGGAAGAAGGAGGGAGTAAGAATTCCTTAAAATTAGAAAACAGAAATGAATCTTCTCAACACTGTGGCATCACAAAAATTAGGAGCTCCTTTCCAATGGAAGCAGATTTCTTATTCAAAAGTATCTTATGTTTTACTGCTTTCTGTTGTCCATTATGAAAATACTATCCTTATCTGTCTGTCCCCTCCAAAAAAAACTAGGATATTCATAGCCCTCATTTAACCATCATGGTTTAAGGTAGGTTTAATAATATTGAATTTCCATAGGCATGATCTATGTTTGGAGTAGAATTTTTAGTTAGAATAGCTATTTTAATTTTACTCCCTGTCCCTCTGTGAAAATGTGTTCTAGGAGACCATTCCTGGAACTGAACATACAGTCATAGTCTTAGTCCAACACTTTGTCTGAGTCCCATAAGGTATGTGGGAGGTTTTTTTTTTAAAAAAAAATCTACATAATTTCCCCTGTATCTTTTCCCCTTCCTGCATTAAATTAATATGATCAGATGGAAGGGAAATCAAGTCCCTTGGAATGTGTTAAAAATCTCACTTGACTCAACTCCTGCCATTGCAAACTGCTAACTATTGCTCAAATCATTCATTTTTGGAGTGAGAACATTCTTGGTAAATCATACATTTTTTTTAAAAAAAAAGCCCATAAAAATAGAACACTGGCAATTTTTGTGAATTGAATTTCTATTATATTAGAACACAGTGTAAGACCAAAGTAGCTATAACACTCATTGTGTTTAAAGGCTCAAGGGTTGTTATTTTAATATAATTAGTAGTGCCTGTATTCAAAGGAAGGAAGGAAGGAAACTTGGGTCTATTCGTACGTATATATTTTGCTACATGGATATTTCTAATCAGATCTCAAACATTTCCATACACTAAGCAGTGTTTTATAGAAAAATGGAATAAAAAAATTTCACAATTAAATAATAGATGCTCAGATCTGCTTTTCTTTTCAGCATTCTCATTTACTCTCTCTCTCTCTCTCTCTCTCNACACACACACACACACACACACGGGTGGAACAAGTCTGCCTTGTTTGTGGATTGTCTGAGCTGAGGTTGCAACTCCCAGAATTGCCAAACATCATGGAACCTATGCTTGTCTACTTTTGGTGAAAAGCAAACTGCAAATAATACTCATTATAAGAATGCTTCATCTGGACACTTTGATTCTAAGCAGTGATTGGATAGTATTCCAGAACACCCTACTTCTGAATCAACAGAAGGCTTTATTTTTGCTGAAAATTTACCCTCTCAAGCTGTTCTTTGTCCAACTCAAAGACATGGAGATCAAATAGGAGGAAGACAGGTTTTGACTAGAAACTGGCACAAGGCCTTCACTCAGATCAAAAGCATACTTCAAAACCATTCTGTCTTTTCTTTAGAATAAAACATGCCCAGTTCATTTATACTTTATGGATTTTTATATTTCATACTCAAGTAGATGTCCTACTAATTGTTTAAAATAATGTGTCTTTAGGACTGTGTCATCATCTCATCTCCTCCTCACATTGTGGACAAGTTAATTTTTGTCTTTAGAGCTTCCGGTTTTAAACTTAATCCACCAGAGGTTTATGCCATAATTCAATGTATAAATCTTCCTCAGACAGAGTTTGGGATTCTCCCTCCCTTCAATTGATATACTAGCCTTCTTTGGGTATAACCCTGCCCTCTAGACACTGGGCACTATCCTCCCAGTGTCATTTTTTCTTGGGCTTTAGAACAGACCAAATCCTGGTTTCTGCAGTCACGAAATGCCTGACTGATATTTCAGAAAGCTCCAGACTCCTCATGTGCTGTACATGGGTTTTAGCACTCCTTTGAAATAGTGTTTCTATTCTATTTCTTAAAAAAGGACCAGCACTGTCATGAAGGGCTGCACAGAAGCTGAGTTTAAACTAGGAAACAAAGCTGGGTTTTGCCAACTGTGTATTATTCAGTAGACCATTGAGTGCTTCACAGATATTACAGCAAGAAGCTTCGCATGACTGCTGTCAACCATAAAACTATTTAATTGGAGTAACTGCCAGAACCCTGACAACTGCCTTGTTTACTGATTTTATTTAGCAAGAGGTAGCACCACTTTGCATAATCCACATATTATCTGTCAGTGCTGCTGGCCATGGTCACCCTCTGCCCATATTGCCATTCCTTTACAGTATTTCATTTAACCTTCACCCCCTGCTGCATCTCTTATCCTAAGTAAGAGGTCAGAGACACTATTCCCAAGACACCTTGCAATGCTTCCACTTCCACTTGTTACCTGAGCTTGTTTTGAATATAGCTCGGTCCAGAGAGTGCTAGACTCATGTTCAGAAACAGTCAGAGTGACAGGTAACAAACAGGTCATGGAGCACTTCCATGCCAGCAACCTGTTAATGGGGTAAATGAGTGAAAACAGGTGCTAAACTCACCATTCTAAGCACCTGCTTATCCTGACCCCACCTTACCGCACCACATACTGAGAATGATCAGTGGTTGCTTTGTCTCAGATGGGTGGTACTATACTCAATGGGAGGAGAAACAAATTTAAGGGAAATTGCCAATCACTTTCCTTAATCTACCCACATTAAATCTGTAAGGACAATGCAAGACAGCAGCCTCATCACAGCCTCAGCACTGAGGCAGGGTGAGGTTTGGCAGTCAGGGCAGAGGAATTTGGTTGGTTTATTTTTTCTGCCAACTAAAAGAATGTACATTAATATGACATGAGAAAGAGCTTTCTATCACGGTAGTTCAACTTTATGAGGTGGCACTTTTTAATCCCAGTTACCTTTGATAGGGTCCAGTCTGTAGATGCGTCTTACTTAGATCCTATCTTTTCCCCAGGAACTCAAACTAGCTTCCACAAGAACCTCCTTCCATTATATCTTACAACAACACAACAACTTTGGCTGAACTGAGAGAAAGTAACAGGCTCAAAGCTTCCCTAAAAATTTCCCTGGTGAAGATGGACTTGGACCTCAGTTTCCCTAGGCCTAGTCTTACCCATTAAGCCTGGCACCACAATACAGAGCCACAGATATTACAGTTGCATACCAAGCACATTGTTCTGAATTCAGCAATGCTTACACACCTGTTCATTGTGTTTGCATTTGCATTTGCCAATTCATTGTGAATAGGTACATCTAGGGGTGGGATTCTACCAGTTCGCACCTATTCACTAGAACCAGTTGTTAACATTCTAAGCAGTTAGGAGAACCGGTTGTTAGAAGAAATTACTG
>AZIM01004466.1:35354-48309 GCA_000516915.1 Ophiophagus hannah | reverse complement strand
AAAAAGTCATGTCGGGATACCATCCAGCTCCATAAAAAAGATGATCTCAATTCCAATCTGGCAGCCCTCACACAGCCAACCGAAGAGGCCAAGTGTCTCCATGGCCCGCAAGACTGGCCTCCTTGCTCTCACCCCAGGGGCCAGTCTCAGAGGAGCGGGAAAAAGGAGAACAGTCATTGCCATCCTCTCACCATAGCAGGCTGGTAAACTCCATTGTCCTCACACAACTACGGGGAATCAAACCTGAACCCAGACATGATCGGGAAGGGGGGGGGAGATAACCAGTGTCCATAGTCACAGCCTGTCGGCTCCAGCCATAGAGTCAGAGGAGCATGGAAAATAATCAGCAGCACTGGGCAATAGAAAGCAGCAGGAGAACAGCCATAGGCGAAACCAGGTGGAAGGGCCATAACAGGTCAAAGCCGGTGACTCGACAGGGCACAATACACGCCCAACTGTGAGTCTGGGTGGAAGATAAAAAGATGAAAATTTCAGCTGGGGCCAACACCTCAGTCTGCCGCCACCAACAACGTCCCGTGAAGCGCCAGCATCCAGACTGGGGACCCCAAAAGACAGGGTTATTACTAGAGCAACTCCTCCGATCACAAAAAGCCAAATCCACAGACTCCAGGAAGGCCCCGGGGGCTCCCTGTCCTCCGCGATGCACACCCATAATGCCAGGCAGGACCCTCAACACCCTCCCATCATTAGGTCATTGATGGCTCACCCCCCCAGGTCATCCTCAGTCATCATCCATTAACTGCCTCCATTGTCCAGGACCACCGCCAGACCTCAGCAACCCTCGAGGACGTCAGCCCCATACAAAAGGGAGCTGGAAACCCCAATGCGCTGGAACACCATCCTCCGAGACTCCAGCTGAGCCCATAGATCCCGGGGGGCGTCATCAACACCGACCTCCACTCCAAAAACCTCTCACTGATGCCAGCCATGTCCTCGTGAACTGACGAGCCATCTGGAGCCAGAATGAATGGCCGAAGACTGCAGGAGCACCGGACCTCCATGCTCGTCAAAGCCACCATTTCCGGCCATTTCCGGCAGCCTGAGCGGCTTCCAGGATCAAAACTCTGGCTGCTATTCCAGGGCCGCCGGGGGGGGATACCGCCAGACCGCCAGAAGAAACACACCCGACCCTACGGGCTGAAGCCCCCAGGTTGGGTGAGTGGTGAGCCCCGTAGCCAAGGAAAAACCCCTAAAGAAACCCCTGCCCCATAGAGTTCACTCATCTGCAAACCGTCATTCCCCAGGGATGCGCAGTTCATTATTCTCATTATTTTCAGATAAGGAATATTAGGAAAAAAGAATAGGAGCAAGTAACAGTAAGCAAAGATAATTAAAGGCATGAAATAGAAAAAAGAAAGATAACCACATGAAATTTATGCCAACATTCACCATATTTCACCATTCTTTCTTTTCATGCTATTTTAGTTTATATACCATGTATACTACAATTTCTCCTTCGAACATCTCACTTCACAAACTCTCTTTCCCTTCGTTTTGAATTCATTCTCATTCATTGTACATGATCAAAGCACTTCAGTACAATTATTTTGTTGTGGTTATTCATTTTTGTACACATCCCACAATCATTCAACATCTGTCTATTAATTCCAAACCTGTGCCTCCTTGATTTGCCATTTATATACTTCTTAAATACCCATTCAGTTTGCTGTTATATTTTTCCTGAAATACTCTATTCAACAAAGCAGCATATTTTTGCTTCTTTCAAAATTCATTCCTTGTAACAAAACACATAGTAACCACCAACAGTGAAACCTCATTTTTATGGATATTTTGGGAAAGTGAGTACATATTATGATAGAATGCCTGATAAATATGAAAAGACGTTACTAAGGAAGCTATCACTTATGTTATATTATTATGAAATATTCCTAAATTTAAGACAAAATGAATGTAAACTTAACTAACTCATCCAGGTTACTTGAGAATGTCCTTTATTTTCAAGGGCATGATTGAGTATAGAACTGATAAATTGGAGTCAGACAAAACAGTAAGTTTTCTTACAAATATTTGCAAATCTCAAAATTTTTCCATCCACCTTTAATAAACCTTTTAACCAATTTCATGTAGTTGTTTTGGTTTTCACCATTTGTGTACAATTGTCAATCCTATTTTACACCATTCACAATAACTTAATCTTTCATACTTTGTATTGCATCATATATCAGTAACTGAAAATCATCAGGATTCTCAGCCTACAACATGATATTATCTGCATACAAAAGAACATGAATATTCATGACACCAACCACCTCCCTTATGGGTTTCTCAGGCACAAAACTTTTTTTCATTCATTTCATTTCTTAACTCATGCTCTACTATATATTTCATTCATAATACAAGTTACACTTTTCCATATGCCACAATCACCAGATGGCCCCATAGATACTAATTTCTGTTGCACGGCACTTTTTAATAAGACAGAGAAAGATATAGACTAGATTTCCAACTTAATTATATTTGTACTTCCTGCAGCGTTCCCTATTCAATACGGGTACCTTTTGACCAAATATGTCTCAAGCGCAAAGAAAGCTCAGTTTCACCAAGCATGCCCTCATTATTCTACAAAAGCTAGAATATCTAATCTAGGCACTATCTTGCAAGTCAACATGCTGTTAACTGTTCTCACCAAGTAGGATGCATATGACGCAAAATGACACACACCGGCTATAACTTCCATATATATTGACTTCTCTAGCATCCACTGAATTAGACGCAGCAGAATTCCACAAAACTGTGTAATTTTTTCATAACAAAACAATTTTCAGATATTTTTCTTTAGGAATCTATAAAATTAAAGGTTCCGCCCACACACACACACACACACAAGGCAATGGTGAATAATGAGATTTTCAGTATCACAATTTTTATGCTTTTTTTCTCTCCTGAGATCAACCAGGAAAATAGGAATCAAATGCAGCTAATACAGAAATCAGAATTCATCTCTTTATTTTAGCTCACACAAGTGCCCTAAGCCACCTTGGCAATTCTTTTAGGAAAGTAAAAGCTGATCAAAAATGCCATAAAACACAACATCAAAAGTTGCTCAACAGAAAAGTTTTCCTATGCAGATGTAACAATTTTGGAGAAACAGTTACTCTCTAGTAGAATTAAAAAGATAAAACCCACTTTTTGGCAGATATTTTCCATCATGCAATAAAACCAGATTGGCCTAACTGAAGCATTTACTCATGCCATGAGAGACAGCAAGGATAAATTCATCAGCATTTTCAGAGCTTTCATAGCAACATCCACAATCACATTTTAAAAGCCAGATGCAAATCATTGTAACAAGTAGCCTTCCCTACTTAAAAAAGATTTAGTTTGGAGTTTCAAATCTTAAAAATATCAGAGGGTTCCTCCTAAAACAACATGATTTTAGAGTGCAATATTTTCAGAGAAAGCCTTCTGCTTCTAAAGTATGAAGAAGCCAAGAGAATACTGGTAGAAATTATTCTGGACATGGACAGAGAGCAATCTCAGTCACACCTCCCCTTCAACATTTTCCTAAGCAGTCAATGCCCCTTGATCATATTGCAAGATATTCAAAAACTTCCTCCTAGTTTCCAAACTGTGGAAAATCTTTACAGTACCTTGATTTAATACTTTGGTCCTTGACTTATGACCAAATTTGAGCCTAGAATGTGGATCATAAGTTGTTGCAGTCATTCTGTGCAGGACAAAATCAATATGGCAGGTAGTCCTTTCGTCAGCCAAAAGTCCATGTCAAAAGCCAAGCAAGAGTTTAGTATGGGGTGTTTATAACCAGGCTGGCTCTAAATGCCCCAGCTTGTAAGTGTCCCATACCAAAATCCCATTGGCTTTTGGCACAGACTTTTTCAGCCAGTATCCTTGACAGCAGAAGAGTTGCTTCATGGAAGGACAACAATCCAACAATTTGATTAGAACAAAATAGTTAAAATCAGAAACATTGGAGTTGAATATGAGTTCAACTTCAACCTAATAACAAAATAAGACAAAATGTTATTCCACTATTGTGATCACTCTTAAGACTTAAATAATGATGTTAATACTGATACTATAACTTTGACATTCATATTAAATCTATATTCTTGGCTATAAAGTAGTGATTAGATCTAAAGTATGTGAAATGAGAAGGAAGACTGTAATCTAAAATTTCTATATTTATTAAGCAAAAGGAGCAACCACCACTTGTCTTATTTCACTGTTGAGAGTTGTCTGTAAAGCTTGAATTGGTAAAGCTTGAATATTTTTTCAAATAAAGAAAAATAAAACAGACTCCGATGTCCCTATAAAACCAGCAATACAATACAATATGGGCAGTGAATTCTATATCAGTTGTATCAATTGAACATAATCAAAGCTGAGGGTAAAGTATTAAATCAAGGTATTGTAAAGGTTCTCAACAGTTTGGAAATTGTGATGAAGTTTTAAATATCTTGCAGGTCTGATCAGAGGAGAATGTCTGTTTAGGAAAATGTTGATGGGTAGGCAGGACTGAGAAAGTTGACTGCCCATGTTCATACCACTTTGCATCAGTATTCTCTTGGCTTCTTCATACTTAAGAAACAGAAGGGTTTCCCAAAAGAAACCGTAACAAAGCAATTTTTCTCTAAGACATCTCTTCTACGAAGCATTATGATCATCAATTAAAAAGCCCAGATGGCATAATGTTTAGCAATATTGCAGACAATCTCTGCCCACAGTCTGGAATTCGATCCTGATAGGTTAACATAACCTTCTATTGTTTGGTAAACGAGGACCCAGATTGTTGGGGGCAATATGCTGACTCTGTAAACCACTCAGAAAGTGCTGTAAAGCACTATGGAGTGGTGTATACGTCTAACTGCTATTGCTATTACTCTCAGAGAGATCAATCCTGTGGGCAGCCAATATTCAAAGAAAAGTAACCAGATTTTAATCCTAATCTTACTGTGTCATCCCACCACAGAAGACAACATTGTAGACACTGTTTGGTACTTGATACATACTTCTCAAAAGTTTAAATCGCACAGTTTATACCTTTGAATACTTGCTGAGATAGCCACCATACTGAAGTTCAGAACATGCTTAAATGGGAAATGGCTTTAAAGCTTCAGGAATAAATAAATCACCTCTGGATTGGTAAAAGATGCCAATGCCAAAGCTGATTTCTGGGCATTTTAAGTCTATAATTTGAATATGTGATTCTCCTGGGCCTGAAAAAAATAATTCCAAGGTATTTAAACATCTTGAGTTGCTCAATTTTGTGGTCATTTAATTGTCATGTACTGATTTTCTGGTGCTTAGCAAAGACCATTATTACTGACCTTCTGTAGTTTAGCATTATATCTGCATCCTTGCAGTAGACAGCAAGAGATCTTAAAGCATGTTTTAAGCCAATTGGTGCCTGGGATAGGAAAAGTGCATCATCAGCATACAAGAGCATTAGGATGGCATCTGAGCTAATTTCAGAGTAAAGACATTGAGATTGTTCTTGAAGGGCAACCAAAGAGTTTCACTTCTATATAACTCTCTGGTTGCCTCTCAAGAACATTCTCAATGTCTTTACTCTGAAATTAGCTCAGAGGCCATGCTAACGCTCTTATATGCTTTGTAACAATGATGGGGTTATTATGCAGCCCAGCCTAAATCCCCTCACAGAAGGAAGTGCTTTTAGTAAGATAGTATTTTTTAGAACAAATCTAAGTTTTAGACAGATTTCATGTAGCTTATATAAGCAACAATAGTAAAGAGCTGCCTACCACAGAGTTAAGGAGATTATCGCACAATTAAAACTCTGGATATTGAATCAAAAGCAAAAGCAAAAGTCAAGGAAGGTGGGAGGGAGGATCTTGCTTTGCTCTCAAATGATACAAATCAAAAGCTTGGTCCAAATGAAAGAACTCAGCATATATACAACACCTGCCCAAAAGTCTCTAAAGCAAACACATCTGCTGGGTACACTGCAGCTGCAGAAGGCAGTTATACAATCACAGAAAAGGAGGAATTGCAAACAGTTGTTTATGAGTGCTCCTTCGTACTCTGAAACTCCTTTTTCCTTTTAATCCAAAACACTGCCCAATATTAATCTATAGGGCTCATGTTGTGCTGCCTTTTAAGAAACAACAATAATTATCTCCGATACCTCTAACAGTTTGCAAAAGCACAAATAAAGCTAAACAGTTTACAAACAAGTTGAAGTTAAAAATTAGAAACTATGACTGTGAAAGACAGTCTAGGCCTTTCTGCATATGCAGTGCTATAGCACAGAAGAACCTTTATAGAACACAATGAAGAATTCCTCATACATTTAGTCCTGAACTTATGTCCACAACTGAGCCCCAAAGTTATGTTGTTAAGTGAAAAATTTGTTAAATGAATTTTGCCCTATTTTATAACTTTTGTCGCCACCTTTGTTAAGTGAATCCCTGCAGTTCTTAAATTAGTAACACGGTTGACACGGTTGCTTGTCAGAAGGTCGCAAAAGTCGCAAAAGGGGATCACATCACTCCACGACTGTGCAATTATCATAAATGTGATTAGCTGTCAAGCATCTCAGTGTAAATCATGCGACCATGGGGATACTGTGACGGTCATAAGTGTGAAAAATGGTTATGTCACTTTTGTCAGTGTCATCGTAACTTTGAACAGTTACAAAAGTACTGTTGTAAGTTGAGGACTACCTGTACTGTCTTACTTTGTATAAAATGGGTTCCTCTCTTAGTGTTGGTGTGCTAGCCACCTTGCCATGCACATCATTCACAGAAGAATGGGCATCATTGGCCAAATGGATTTTCCCATTCCTGCCTTTCTCCAATCATCCAGGTAGATTGAAAGTTTGGAGGCATAGGCGAGAGAAGAGTAGAAATTACAAGCACATCATTAGATGCAGAGTCAGGAAACACCCCACACTCTTTTAATGTTTTCAGCTCTGCTGAACATTTTATCTTCCCTATTACCACCTCATGCAGGCAGTCTAATTCAGGGACAGGGCTCTGTGGCAAAATACTGTCAGGACATGAAATATTTCAAACTGCATCTTAAAAAGACAGAAATTAATTGCAACACCTGGCGTTCAATTTTGCACCAGTTCTATTTGACCACACGGAGTTGGTTAGTCTTTTCCATCTAACTACCACAGATGGGTTTTATGGTGCTCTCTAGCTGTACGTCCATTTGTCTTCTGTTTTTCACTGGTACATTTTCCAGTAATATGATTTAGAAAGATGGATTTGTTTTGTTTGCAACATGTTCTGTCCTTACCGAGATAAAAGGTTCCAAAGAAAATTATTACTTGTTGTGATCAATCTCTTAAAATAGTGGAACATTTCCAGGACAACATTTTATCTTAGATCTGTCAGTAACATCATATAACTGTGTTGTTTTTGTTTTCAGCGCATTAAGAACTGCTGTAAACCATTGTGCTAAAAACTGAATTAATTCCACTTGGGTTTTGCTCTCCAAAATCTAGCAGGAAATTGAAAAATACGAATGGACAGATGTTTTTAAAGGTGAGCATTCTTTGTGGTTTGCCGTCTGCTAGTAAACTTCTTAATCAGTCAGCAGTAGAAATGCTCCCCACTTGTCTGCCATTTGACCAGCTGGGTGCTTGATCTAAGTCAAAGACTAACTAACTTTAATGTGCAGATTTCTTCAGTGACTCTGCAGGCATTTCCCACTGGCATGTTTTCACACAGAGAGACTTTTATTGTATTGCTACCCTTCATTATTCACAGCATATGCAGTCATGTAGAGAATAAAGATGGTGGAGCTCATTCTTCATTGGCAACATGCTGATCTGCCTTCACTGTTGGCTGCCTGTTTGCACCTACCCAAGAAGTTGTGTTTAATGTTGTCTTCTTCCTGTCTCTCCATCCATCTTCTCTATTGTAATTATTGTTTATTTTTAAATCAATTTTACTTGAGGGTTTCCCCAAAGCAATTTGGACCAATGTATGAACCTGTTGGATTCACAATTGATTTCCCCCCTATGTCTCTGACATAGGCTTGCAATGGAAATTTAAGGAAGCTACTCTACATCTTTGTTGGAATTGCTGGGTGCTTTGATTTCTCTGGGCATTTTCTATGATGCAAAAGCTTTGAAAAGATAATTAATATGAAAGTAATACCCTGTTTTTTGTTTTCTGCAAGAATATAAATATCAGTAGGAACAGGCAGGGATGGAGAGCAAGGTTTTTAAGAAAGGATAGAAATGGGTCAAATCACTTTGGAGGATGTAGGAAATGGCCTTGAAGAAAAGGAGGAAGAGCCACTATCAAGGCAAAGGTCAAATAAGCATGGAGTGAGCCCAAGCCAAAAAATAATTTGAAAAAATGTCTCAGCAAGCCACTCTGTAGTTCATGTGGTAAAAAAGTAAGGGAGAGGGAAGCACAAGTAGACTTGCAAGATTCTGTTAGTACAGTAAAAGTATCCAGACCTATATGACATTGCTTTCTTAATCTGGTGTACCTTGCAGAATAGACACCACCTGACTCCAACCAATTTATGGGTATTATATATTATGTTAACAGTGGAGGCCACAATCTACAGTACTCAAATATGACTTGAGAGCAACATATCTTCTGCAGGCATAATTTGGATTAAGTTGTTAATGAAACAGCTCAAGTTAAATATGGAAGAATTGCTTGAATGTCACCCTCAGGAAAACAGCTGTTCATTTATTCTGTTGCTGCTTCTTTGTTCCAGGCAGATCTGCTCTCCTTTCCCTACCAAAGTTTCAAATACGTGTTTGCCTCTTCACAACATATGACAGGAGAAGAAAGTGAACTCAAACATTTTAATTTTCAGGACCTCAGTTCTATCTGCCATACTTCCTAACATCACTTTCCCCCATTTCCTGTTTGGCACTGATCACATTCCCACCATTATGGTTTATCTCTCTACTACCTAGTTGTCTTCTTATCTTTGAGCAAAAAAATTGTGGGCCATTGGCATCAAACAATCGAAATACAATAATGGGTATTGATTACTGACACACAATCACTGGTTCTGCATTCCAAAACTTTTCATATTTTTTCTAAAACCAATTTAGTCAGTTAACCTTCTACTAGGTGATGCATCTGTTTTGTCTTTTAAAAAAATGACTTTCACCAAAGTCCCCAAAACTGACTACAGTGATCTCTCTCTCCCTCCCTCCCCCCTCCATACACACACACATACACACACATACACACACAGTCACTTAAGGGATTTTTCTGTTTAGAATTGGAAATTTGTCCCAAGACTAGAATTTTAGATAGGGGTTGAAATATGCAAAAGGACAGGAATAAAAAGGAGTAAGAGGGGGATAAAAAAAAGATGAAGGATGTTGTCACTTCACAACACATCTTGATAAAATGTATTTTTATGATTTTGAATTAAATGAGAATATATTTTAAAAGGTACTCAACTACAAAAAAATGAACTATAAAAATACAATAGTGTATGTAGGGGAATATATGTAGCAATACAAATTTATATTCAAGTGTATTGTGTTGCAGTTATCAATATTAGTATTGGAGCTGCTGATCTGTTGTAAAAATAATACACAAAACATGTTTTTCACTACTTTTTCTTAAACACTATTAGCTTAACATGCATTCTCAATACCTAGAAATTATGATCTGTTACCTCTTCTTTGTCTCTCACTATAAAAGGTAAATATTATTTTTGTAATGTTCCAGTGTTACAGTATAATTTGCTCCCAAAGCTTATATTGTGTATGAACTCACAGACTATTTGACCCCTCCACCCACCATGTGATCAAAATGAAAACTGTAACAGTTATTATACTGTGATCTCAACGGGCAAAGCATGCTATGATCACTGTAGACTAATTGTGTAATAAGATGCTTATCATTTATTTCATTTATCTGACATAAACACCTGCTTTTTGACTCTTATGGATATTCAGAAGAAAAGCAGGAGTTAAATAGATTTAAAAAGAATTAAAACAAAAGCAGTGAACAAGAAAAATCTTGACGAAAGTGTTGCATCTTTACAGTTTTTCTAATAGCTGAAAAATGGGGCCAAACATAACTCAGAATAACAGAATTGGAAGGGAACTTGGAGGTCTTCCAGTCCAACCCCTGCTCAGGCAGGAAACCCTATACCATTTGAGAAAAGTAGCTGTCTAGTCTCTTCTTAAAAGCTTCCAGTGTTGGAGCTCCACAACTTCCGACAGCAAGCTGTTCCACTGGTTATTTGTTCTCACTGTTAGTAAATTTCTCCTCTCCTTGATTAGTTTCCATCCATTGTTGCTCGGGGAGGAGGGAAACAAGTAAGCAATAAACTTGGGACCACAAGAAAATATAGATATCATTCCCAAATATTATCTTGAAACAAATGCAATTATAGGATGTTTATTTCATATCCAGTTGTAAGAAGACATTAAATGCACAGAAATATTGGCTATTTACTATTCCCTTGGTATTTTAGCATTTTCTTTTATTTCTAACTCCAAATTCCTAGTGGGATCTCTTCAGAAGGAAGCTGAAACAAAGAATGTACTAGTGCTTTTATATTAGGCAAAATTCCTTGTTATTAAAATGGTAATTTTTATAGCCCTGATGCATTGTTTTATTTATTAAAGGATAGTCTTTCTTTTGCTATCTATTTTATTGTGCTCCTAAACAAATGTTAAAGTTGCCTGAATGGCTATTTATTTTATGTATTGCTTTTAATATTTATAATTGTCTTTTACTTAAAAATACCTGAGGCTACCTTTTCCTATAAATCTCTCTACATCTCTTGAAATCTCTACAAAATTGTGCTTTAGAAATTTGCATTCAAAAAGAAAGCATCTCAATGTACTGTTTGTAGGAAAAAGTGCCAAATAAGGCCAACTCTCCCTCATTTCATGTTCTCTGCCTAAGGAGAGGGTTGGACTAGGAGACCTCCAACTCTGTTTATTCTATTCTATTCTATTCTACTCTACTCTATTCTATTTTTAGTTTTACTGGCAGGATTTAAATAAAATTTATTTCATTTCATTTATTAAATGAATTTCACTGAAAATTTAATGGATTTTTGAAAGGTTCTTAAATAGGAAGGTACTATGTTGAAATTGTAGAGCCAACTTATTTTACTAAGTTTGATTAATATGGCCAACATTTGTATATGTCTTGATTAACCCAAAGGTACTTTTTTTCAAGAAGCAATTGGACTTTCTTGTTTTTCTTTGAAGAAGCTTCTTGCATGAGAAGCAAAACATCTTCAAAGAAAAACAAGAATGTCCAGTTGCCTCTTGAAAAAAAGCACCTTTGGGACAACAATGACCTGGATGAGTGAGAATCTCCATAGACATGTCTTGATTAACTTTAGGCTATTCTAACAGTCTGTATGAAGTTATCATGGAAGGATGGCCAGGAGATTAAATTGTTCTCCATCCATGACTTTTTTTAGTATACAGCTTGCAAAAAAAATCTTATTTCATCTCAACAATTATGTGGCTTAGGCTGAACTGACAGAGGATGAATGGCCAAAGTAACCTAACTGAATTCTTACAGCTTGAATCTTAGCTAGTACACAAAACTGGCTTTCACTATGTAATGTTGAATTACCTCTGTTGGCTGATCATTATGTTCCTAGGGATGGTTTTAAACAGAAATTGTCCCCCTTCAGCATGAGGACAACTTGCAGCCTTCAGAATTCCAAGTGAACAGGGCTAAAATTAGGATATTATATTTGTGGGAAAGAGAAAGGGCAAAAAGGATCCCAGAAGCTTTGCAAAAACTCTTTGAACCCCTCCACACACAGACCATCTAGAGAGGCTATGAGGGACAAAATCAAATACCTTAATTTTCCATAAAGGTTAAATCACAACTTCTCCTTGCAATTACTACACCTCTTAAGTAAGATATAGGGCAGAGTGTGTCTCCAAACTGTGAGAAAATACTACTTTCTTCTGGTTTTAACCTTAAAAGCTTTAAAATGTTAAGAGATTGCCTGTGTCAGAAGCATCCTCTTTTATTTCATGGACAAGTTAAAAATGTGATTAGTAAAGAATGTATCCAAAAGGGTTCAGAAATTGCTAAAGAGTAAACTAAATATTGGGAACACAATCAAAGCCATTAATAGCAGGAAATAGTAGAATAGAAGACAAAGAATTGGACATTACAAAATATCAAGATTTGTAAATCAAAATTGAAAGACTATGATAAACTGCCCATGGCAGTTCCAGTGGTTATTGGCATGCTGGGTACCACACCAAAAAATCAGTTAGAAAATCTGTGCATTGACAATATTTCCATCTGTCAATTGCCAAAGAAGAAACTGCTTGGATCTGCTGATGCATTATGACATCCTAGGCTGTTGGGAAAAACTCAATGCATATGAGGCAGCTGTGAATTCACATTGTTATGAGCAGATAATGAAAATAAAGGACTCTCACAAATGAAACAAACTGTGGAGGAAGGAAAGCATGGCCTCAATGACTACATTAAGAAAAGCCAAGAGCCTTGCTGAAGGAAATCAATCAAAGAAAGCTCTTGAAAACAAGAAAGGTGAAGGCTGAATAGAAAGAAGAAACAATTGAGAACTGATTTGTTAATTGGAAAAACAAGTGAATGCATGATCAATACTTGAAGGATATTGAAGGAAAAGCTGATAAAAAAAACTGTATGGAGTTGGTTAAGATCGAGAGTATTTAAAAAACCGTAACTGAAGGCTTAATTTAATGGCTTGAGAACAAGCTTTGTGGAACTAATTCAACATGTAACAAACAACAGCAAATGTCACCTTTGTAGTAAAATGGATGAAACAATTGCTCATTTTTGATCAATATGATCAGTGGTTGCTGCAAAATTCCACAAATTGATTAGAAACAGTGTCATGGCCAAATTTCCAGAATTATTAATCAGGTCTATGGAGATTCTCAGTCATCCAGGTCATGATTGTCCCAAAAGTGCTTTTTTTTTTCAAGTGAGAAGCTTCTTGGATGAGAAGCGAAATG
>AZIM01004465.1:12167-22404 GCA_000516915.1 Ophiophagus hannah | reverse complement strand
CCTTCCCCAGCCTCCTCCACAATCTCCGGAGCCACACTTCCACTCCCTGTCGGCTGTTCCTCCTCTNCCTCAGAGTCAGTCTCCACCAGGAGCATGAACGTTGTCTTCTTAAAAACTTCTAGTGTTGGAGCATTCACTTCTGGAGGCAAGCTGTTCCAATGATTAATTGTTCTGCCAGGAAATTTCTTCTTAGTTCTAGGCTTCTTCTCTCCTTGTTCAGTTTCCATTCACTGCTTCTTGTCCTGCCTTCAAGTGCTTTGAAGAGTAGGTTGACCCTCTCTTCCTTGTGGCGTCCCCTTGAATATTGGAATACTGCTATCATGTCACCACTAGTTCTTCTTGGACTAGGGGTCCAAGAAGGACCAGTCCCTCATCCAGTGAACCCAATTATGCTTGTCAAGCTGACTTGTGGGGGAAAATGTCACTCTGCAGATCCATTGCTTGCATTGATCAGGAAGGACAGAAGGAATGATGTCAAATGTCTGTGATATCTTGATTTCCCAAGAAAGTGGGGAAATCCCAGCCACCTGTTTTCAGAATATGTTCTTTCTCTTCTGAATATTATTCCTTCAAACAGGAAAGCTCCTGCAAGCACTCATTCTAAGAATCATATCTCCTTATTACTAGACTTGCTAAAATTGATTGATCAAAACAAGGGAAGGGAAGGCAAAGGAATAAAAATATGCTTAGAGAGAATTATCCAGTGTGGGTGGTGGATGAGAAAAACAGGAAGGTCAGGGAATTCCATGACCTACACAAGGTCAGGCTAGCCATTATTTAAGACATTAAGATATTACAACTGAATTTAAAACCTTGCTGTTTTAGGCTAATTGAGCTACTTGAATTGAATCATGAATGGCAACATTGAACAGCAGCCAGGACCTGCTGTGTGTGTATATGTATGAACACTCTTCAAAAGAATGATCCAATTTCAGTTCAAACAATTGGTATATGTTTGCCCGGTGGGATAAAGTGAAGTTTTGAACTTGGTATTGGAGAAGACTCCATGAGATTACCATGGACAGCCAAGGATATAAACAAATGGATTATCAAACAAATCAACCCAGAGTTCTCACTCAAGACATAAATGATCAGGCTCAAATCATTCCACTCTGAACACTTTATGTGAAGTCCTAGCTCTCAGGAGAAACACTAATGCTGGAAAAGGTGGAAGGAAACAAAAGAAAATGACCAACAATAAGGTGGATGGACTCAGTTACAGTGATGATGAATGCTCTGTTGGAAGACCCAAAGAGCCAGACTGTGGATAGATTATAACAATAGCACTTAGACTTATATACCACTTCACATTACTTTTCAGCCCTCTCTAAGAAGTTTACAGAGTTAGCATATTGCCCCAACAATCTGTGTCCTCATTCTACCAACCTCATAAAGATGGAAGGCTGAGTCAATCTTGAGCTGGTCAGGATCAAATTCCTGTCAGTGGGCAGAGTCAGTCTGCAATACTGCATTCCAACCACTGTACTACCATGGTGGTGCAGTGGTTAGAATGTGGTACTGCAGGCTACTTCTTCTAATTGCCAGCTGCCTGTAGTTTGGCAGTTCGAGTCTCACCAGCTCAAGGTTTACTCAGCCTTTCATCTTTCCGAGGTCAGTAAAATGAAGATCCAGATTATTGGGGGCAATATGCTGACTCTGGAAACTGCTTAGAGAGTGCTGTAAAACACTGTGAAGTGGTATATGTCTAAATTATATTGCTATTATTGTTCGAACTTCTATATATATGGCCATTAAAAAGTTGGCATCAAATTAATGGCACTTAATCTCATTTTCTGAGCCTTAGTAAATGAATATATGAACAAATGAGGTGAAGTTTGATTAAAAATCCCTCAGACCAAAGCAATTGTAAATGAACAAATAGATAAAAATATATTTGACTGTACAGTCATACAAGGATAGTTATCAGTACCCAAAGTATGTCACTAATACACTGCATAAAAGGAACTATTTTGTCATCACATTAAATGATTTCAAATATTAAAAAAATATCAAGTTGTACTGGGAACTGAACAGTCTAATACTGTGATTGCAAATTAAACAATGATGCATTATTCCTAATGCAATGAATCCATGTTAAATACAGATTAGGAAAACTGGTTAGAATCATATTTTCTTTTCCTGGGGAATGAGACCCATTTGATGTATTTCTAATATTTCATTATACTGCCAGAATTCTAATCTGGAAAGAAATTTGAGAGGCAAAGGGAGGAAAATCCTTCAGCATCCTTAGAGAATTGTGACAAGGATTAAGTTTCTCCAAATGACCTTTTAGCAGAATTGCTATTTGTTTTCTCTAAGCGCTCCATTTTTTTTTATTTGAAGTGTATTCACTCCAGCTAACATGCCTTAACTTTAAACTTCATAAATTGTTTCCTATTTTAAATAGTGGTTAACCTCCTCAATCACTGAAAAAAAAAAGATCACTTTGGCAACTACTGATGGCACGCATGCTTTCATCTCCTGTGAGAAAGTGATTTCTGGCAACACAATGGGGGCACTGAGAAGTGCTGAAAGTGGGCCCACATAGGCCACAAAAGGTGTAACATTTTAAATCCAAGTGAAGAAGACAGGGCGGAAGCTGACTGCCTTGTTGAGTAAAAGGTCCTGTCATTCAGCTGACAGGACTGGTGACCTTTCTAGAGGGACAACCAGGTTGGAGGTGAGACAACAGGAGGGTGGTTGATGACAGGGATAGGAAGCAAGATATTTCTAGCAAGTGAGAACTTTGGCAAAGGCCTGCCCTTGATATCTAGGGAGCAAGACTCTTCTCAGAGCACACTGCTAAGCCCAGCTCTAGCACAAATGGAAGAGACCAGAGTTGCAGGCTAAAAATGTGTGATAAAATTGAATGACAAGAAGACAAGGGGAGACTTGGGTTGAGGAACTTGTGTGAAGTTTTCTAAAAAGAACATGGCAAGCCACCTGTCATTCAGGTACTGCTTTTTCTTCTATTGCTTATGCACTACATAGTTATGGCTCATAGTCTCTCTATGCTGTGGGGCTGGGTTACCTGAGACCAACATAATATGGATGTATAGGATGAAGAAGAAATTCAGGACAGGTGTGGCTGAACTTCTGACATCTTGCCCTCAATGCATATTTTCTTGGGATTGCGGTTACCATTTGAACCTTAGAAAAGATTCTTGAAAGCACCGCTAATAGATGCAGAGTGTATGGCTGTACACCTTTCAAAGGACATTTTTTGCTTCATATCCAAAGACTGCACATCCCCAGTGCATCCTTTAAGGCAGGCATTCTCTAATGACCACATGCAATGGATACGACTTATTTAATGTTTCAGTATTCTGTTGGACAGATATAGGCCATTTGCTATTAGGATTCTGCAAACACTGTTACACGGAAATGTGAAAAGATGGTTTCCGTTAAGTGGCCAGCTTATTCTGAATTATTATTGGATCTGGTTGCATTGAAAGCTGTGATTCTACAATAGTTACTAACATTTAGCACAAATTTAGGACAAAATCCAAACCAAAGTCAGCTAGCTTGCGAAGCTTGGAGTTTCTCTGAAGAGAAGAAATATACATTCACTTTCAAGGCTGATTGAAAATCCATAATAGCAGAAGATTCCTTGTGGATCAGTCCAAGCACTACCTGGTCCAGAATTCTGTGTCATTCAACGGCCAGCCAGGAGTTCTTGATAAATTCTAAACAGAGAAGGGGATCACAATCAAAGGCATCTGCAAGAGAGATTTTTTTTAAAAATCAAGATGGTGACTTCAAGATGGAAGCCCTACCTTTTTAAAGGTGTGTTGCTCAGTAACAATCTTACACTGTTATTCCCAACACTGTCTAAGATATGCTGCCTTGGGACAGCCAAGGAGACTGAGAGATTTTAGGGTCAGACAATATTGATTTAAAATCAGTATATTTCCACTCTTAAGATTGAAAATGGCAAGTAGTCGTGAAGAAGGAAGCAGAAAAGGAGAGGAAAGTATTGTGTTTTACAGCTCCCAAAAAAAAACTCTAGTGGGATGCACAAAAGCAATTTATAAAAGTTTTCAACTGAGCAGCAAAAAAAGAAGCCTCAAACTGTTTTTCCTTTCCTTATTAACAAACTAGCTCTATACCAGCTTTTCAGAACTGGGGTTACCCAGAGACTATCTTACTTTCTACACAGGTTTTAAGTAAATTCCCTTCAAACGTGAGGGGAAAGGTCAGTTTCTTTTGCTCAAATTTTAAAGACTCCCTTGTACAAGATACTCTACATCTAATCTTCTGAAAATGTTTGGATTACTTACCCAGAGGCACCTTTGCAAATTCTTCCAGAGCTATTAAAATAAGGAATCCATTTTTATAATAAAAAGGCCGTTTTAAAATATTCCCCTTGCACAAATCTCTCTCTACCAAGCTGTCTAAAATTTAGTAGGCTTCCTCCTTGAAAAGGATGAACTTTGACTGTCTTTTTCATTAAAGTTCCCAAGATTTAAGTTCAAAATGGTTCTATGCCACATAGCATAGAGCCAATGTTTCATTTGCCTGGGAAGAACCTCTGCAACTTGCAAGCATCATGCAATTAGCCAACTTAATCTCCCCATATTACGGGAGAAATATTGGATTTTGAAGTTACACTGAAACAGGTCAGACCTGATTCACTTTCTTAAAATGAAATCTTGAACTGCTTTGAGCATTTACAAATAATGCTATAGAAACCAGAAAAAAAGGAAGCTTAGCCTATATAATTGAAGGTGAAGGATATGGAGAGTTCAAGTACAGTTTCTATAGGAGAAGAGCAGGCTCAGCTGAAAGGTGGAGTTAAATGTGTCATTAGTTTGGAATCATTACATTGTCACAAGAAATCCAAGTCCAGCCCACATGAATTCCATTGACCTTTATCTAGCACCAATTTAGCTTTGACTGTTAGTTGACTAAATTCTTGTTTATAAGTAGCAATAATAAATTCTTCTGTGCTTTGAATTCAACAAATGCTCCTAGTTATTTGCTCCTGACAGTTGCAGCTGGAAGGCCCCAGCTTTTCAATTCTGATCTAAAAATGTAGGGTGACCAGGAAGGAGGAATTAACATTCTCTCACTTCCATTGGCCAGAGGTTCTTTTGCATAGACCTCTACTCTCTAGATTTAATTGAATGCTGTTGTAACTGACATCATTTTTTGGAGAGCAAATGGAAATATTTTATTTATTTTGACTGTTCACTGTTTAAAATCATTGCCAAATTTGGGGGGAGGGTAGAAATCAAGACTAGGTTTTGCTTTCTGTATTCATATTGTATCTCATATGTATGTTTTTATATTGTGCATATGTGCAAATATGCATGAGAAACTTTGATTTAATGGACCAGTTTGGGGAAAGTGTGTCCGTTAAAGGACAAATGTCCATTTGTAAATGTGAAGGATATAATTTGCATTATATACATTACTTAATTTAAATAATATATACTATGTGCGAAAGTTACATAATATAAGTCACATGCATATTTTTAAAATTATGTAGATTATAGATATAATTCACATAATTTTTTGATTACTGATTTGTAAAACAACAGAGTAACAAGATGAGTTATTTAGGAGTAAAATCCAAGTTCAAACTGTATTCATTTTATCTGGTGAATGAAGTCTATAAAATTCCAAAGGTATGTGCTTCAGTTTGTCTGTTGTGCATATGTATTATTTCTGGTGATCTACATGTGGGATCAGATGATTTGTCTCTCTACATATTTATAATGCTCCAGACATCATTTCGAAGTACATTAGCAGTTTGTCAACATTCGGGTATTTGCATCATTGAATATGATAATTCCCTGTCGCAGCAAGTAAAATAGATTCAGAACTGCAGAACAGAACAAGAAAAAAAAAGTAGCCTACTTTGTGTAATGCAGAGCAAGGGTTTTGACTTTTAAGCAATGACATTTATAGCTGTATCAAATATCAGTTTCCTTGTACTGTTTTGTTAAAGATATGGACAACTTTAATGCTGCAGTTCTATGCACCTTTTCTTCATAGAAATGGCCTGTAAGTGACTCACATACAAATATTGTCTATAAATTCCTTCATCCTTTAAACAATTTAGCACTGCAATCTATTGTCTAGGATAGGGCTATCAAACTCCTGGCCCATGGGCCAGATGCGTCACACGCTGGCCACACCCACACCCTGTTTAGCGAATGGGAAAAATGTCCCATTACTTCACATGACGCCACCATAAAAACATGAGTTTGACACCCCTGGTCTAGGACAGGGATGTCAAAATCGTTTTCATTGAGGGCCACATCAGGGTTGTGTTTGATCTCAGTGGGCCAGGGTGGGCATGGCCAGGGTGGGTTGCTAGTGTTGGGTGGTTCAAGTGCTCTGCCGTGAAACAGACACCTGAGCTTCATTTGAGGCCACAATGGCCTCCTGCAAGCCTCTGCAAATAGACCATGGGAGGGCCAGTCCTTCACTGTTTCCAAATTGGCCCTACAGGCCAGATCTAAGCACCCCATGGGCCATTGAATTTGACATCCCTGGTCTAGGACATATCCTTTCCTTCTTGGGAGTAAGTCTCATAAATTCAGCAGAGCTTATTTTACAAATAGGATGGCATACTAGCAGCATGAACCAACCTGGTGTGCTGGAATCTCAGTTAATTTGATATTTAAGACTAAACTTAGCATTAGTACCACTCATGAATATGTGTACTTGCACTAGGTATTTGGAAGCTGGGGGATCATTTTTTAATTCTTATGTGTGATACTATGATTATACAATAGCTAATCCTAAATGGAGTTAGGTATAAGTATATCACTAATACATTATGGAAAGGATAAGCACTGGATAGGCTATACATTCCTCCACTTTTAAGGTCATGTGAGAAGCACTGATGATCATCCAGATGTTACCATTATATAAACATTAACTAAAGGTCTCTAACTTTCAAGGCCGGGAAGAAAAAATGTCTATTGAGTGAAAAAGGAAAGACCTACAATTTAAAACCCAGAATAGTCAAATATATCAGACTTGTTTTGCAATAGATAGATTGATGTATTCATTACTCCATTTTTATATGCAATAAATAAACTTATTTAGCTATATCATGTTTGTGATTCTCTATCATAATCAAATTCCTAGATATGGGACTGAGAATCTGGAGAAAATCTTCTTTCTTCTTCTGTCAGTCTTCTCTTAGACTGGAAAGCAGTTAGAACACAAAGGAATAACGATCACTCATAACTTTCCAACTGGATTACTGCAATCTTACCTTTTTCAGTCTGCCTTTGAAGACCATCCAGAAGTTTAAATTCTTCCAGAAAGCAGTTACACAGGTGTTTCTTAATATGCCCAGGTAACATACCTGTTCTACAAGGTGCAGTGGCTCCGTTTAGGTTTCTAGGTGCAATTCAAGATGCTGGCCATTATCTATGAAGCCTCCCATGGCATAGGGCTAGGTTATGGTTGTGGATAAGTATCTGGCCATCCCATATGCTCCTGCAAGGAAGGCACACTCCAGGTTTCTTCTCTAAAATGTTGCAAAACCCAGAAGGCTTACATTCTTGGTGGCCACCCCTGCCCTTTGGACAATCTCCATCCATCTCCCAATATATGGTTAGCTCCAACCCTGCAGTCCTTTGGATAAGTAGCGAAATAGATTTCACAACTGATGAGATGCATTTTATTCTCAATGGCCATTTAATTGTTTGAAATGGTGAGCATTTTTGTTTCATGTTGTACACTGCCCAGAAGCAGGTTGCTTAATTGGGTGGCCAGATAAATGTTCTAAAGAGATAAATAAACAAATAAGGATCTAAGAATTCTGCTTAATAGTATTTATTAAATAATTCTGATTATAACCTTTTAATAAATGATAATAAATGAATAAACCTTCTGCTTATATGTGGGTGTGTTTGTGTGCCTTCAGATCAGCCTTGACTTTTGGTGACTTCCTGGTTGAGTCCCCACAGTTGTTGTTGTTGTTGTTGTTGTTNTTGTTGTTGTTGTTGTTGTTATTGTTGTTCAAGATTTTGCCCTCGCCTGCTGCACAGAATTGAGAGAGAGTGACTGGCCCAAAGTCACTCAGATGGCTTTGTTGTTAAAGTAGGACTAGAACTCACACTCTCCTAGTTTCTATCCTGGTGCCTTAACCACTGCACCAAAATGGTTCTTTAATAAATGCTATTAAGAAAGTGAATAATTTATTTCCAAAGAAAGCATCTATTTTACATCCATTTCTTAACATTTTTTTCCGGCAGGAAGTTTGTCGATTACGAATCTAGAGCTGTCTGAATATTCTTAATTCTTTTTATTAATGTGCTAAGTAACTCCGCCTCTTGAGATCTATTGCTGTGTCAGGTGTAAAATCTGAAATAATAATATCAGAGCTATAAGTGGCAAACTGTGGAGTCCTTACTGCAGGTGATGCCTGAAAAGAGAATTAAATTTACCAGTGACTGGTAAAAATGAACCAAGCCAAATTCTAAAACCACTAGCTGAATTCACCAGATTTACCCAGTATGAAAAGGGTTACCTTATGTATGAAATATAGTTAGATCACATAAACATTAAACATTCAATGGCTTAATTATCCAAGCCAATCTAGCTTGCTACTGAATTTTTAGTTCCCTTTCTCTTCCATTACAAACAGAAGTGAAATGCTGAAGGATCAGGAAGAATATCTGTCAAAAATCTACTCAGTCATTTTTCCCTGAATAATCCTTTTATTCTTTTCTTTTTCTTTTGGAAAAAAAATTCCATTGTAGATGGCTGGAGACATAGAACACATTGTCCAAAATAGTTACCAGATATCACATTAGGAAAGGCTATGTTATGGCAACTGACAAAGGGTGCAAATTGAATAATGCTTTGCATGTAAGCTGCCCTTCCCTTCAAAACTGCTGCTGTTTCACTGATTGGCAATAATAATTTAACCTTGACAGTCTCTATTTAAGACAATTTCACATCATTCTGGCAGCCTCTGCAATTAAGGATTGTCATTCTTTTAAAGTTTTTCTTTTTCTTTTCATATAAATATAATAATATACTGGGCTGTAACTTACCATAAGCCTATTAATTTTCTTCAGTTGGAACAGAGCAAGAATAATTGGTCCCTGTCCTTTTTTAACACCCCATGGCATATTTAGTTATGAATTCTCTCTCCCTGTGGCATTATTTTTTTCCTAGATTATTTCTCCTGTGCCTTGTTTTCTAAATGTTTAATCATTCTTATTCTCTGAACTCTTCCCAATTTGCTTGCTATTTTTCAGATTTGTTGTCTAAACTACAACACTATAAAACAGCCAAGTTTTAAAAAGCTCGTCATATTAAGATAAATAGACTTGTTTAAGATTTATTGTACTCAATGCAATATAATGAATTACAACTTCTATATTTTCTTGCTCAGTTACAGTACATCATTCATAGAATTTTCTCTCCTTTCTTGATTCAGCAGTATATTTTAAATATTTCCTTTTATATTCTCCTGTGTATTAATAATACAACACAACAACAGCAACAATTAAATGTTTATTCTTTGTTCAGCTGAGTTTGCACAGCTAGAAACTTAAAAATGTGAGTTCATCCATTTTCTTTCTTGATATTTTTAAAAAAATTAACAGCAATTGGGGGAGTCCTAGGTATAATTTGTCCATTTGGTAGGATGAATCTATATTCCTATAGCTTATTCCCATATTATATCTAAAACTGTAAGTAAATGTATATCCTATATCCAAACATCTGTCCACTATATTTCCATCCCCATTGTTTTTGTTCTAACTGAGAATTCTTGAACCTAAACACTTGAAATATGACATTGATGGCCTTATTGACCTATTAAAACTCTTGATCCAATGTGAATTTTTGGATCTTTTCCTCCAGGAAATACCTTGGCAGTTTTACTCTTTTGTAGATTGCCATAGGTTACAGGTACGGAAAAGAGAATTACCTTAACAAGGTGGAAAGAAACCAACATTACTGACATTCAAGAATGGATTCAAGTAACATATTCTCTATCAATTTTTGAAATGTTTTAATATTGTAAAAATAGAAATGTGAGCAGCCATGTTTCTATATGCCTTAAATGTAATATGTTAAAGAACTGTGTTACTGCCACATTAATATTACATGGATCTTTTTGCTTCTATCTATCTATCTATCTATCTANAGATTATATATCTATATATCACCTATCTATCTATCTATCTGCCTATCTATCTATCTATCTATCTATCTATCTATCATCTATCTGTGATGACCCAGAGTGTAACACAAA
>AZIM01004461.1:36843-50156 GCA_000516915.1 Ophiophagus hannah | reverse complement strand
CACCAAGCCACGCCCACAGAACCAGTACTAAAAAATTTTAAATCCCACCACTGCCCTATATGCAGAAAAGGGATCAGTTTTTTGTCCAGGGTGAACTACAGTCTGATTTGACAATGAACAAATAGTTATAATTGATCATTGAACATTATATTATTTGCTCTATAGTTAGGTAAATGAAATTTGCTAATTGCTTTCTACTGTTTTTATATGTAAGGGACTTATTTTGATGCAAGTGAGTAATGTTAATAATGAGTATGTTCATGCATTATTGCTTTCCAAAATGAGTTTTGCTAATGGCTTCTCATGAGAAAAGCTGCAAATAAATCAAATTTTAACAGGGCTGATATAAAAAGCCACATGTTTTTTGTATTTGTTTTCTGTTTCAACTGCTATCGAGTAGTGCCTTAAGAGGTAACAGAAAACAAATGATTGATCAGATATGACCAAATCAGTTCTGATAGATTTCATTTTGCCAATAATTGAAATATATGAAATTCCATAAGAATTGAAATATTTATCATTGACCCCCTGAATATAGGGTGGATTAATGATTATTCAAAGCTGTTTAAATGAGAGGGATATTCTTTTCCTATAGATTATCCATGGATTTTAATTAAAAATAATAGTTACCGGTATGTTATGTGCCTCTATTGGCAGCAATGGTTTTTGCTATTCTACAGAGCTAGTTTTTCATTCAGAGCAATTACATCCAATTTTCCTCCTTCTGTGCCTGTATTCCCCATCATTACAAAAATATCATATTTTAACCAACAGTTACATAAAAATTTTCTCTTTCCTCTCCTCCCATTTTTTCTGCTTGAAGAAAGGAAAATGAACAAACAACACATTATAACTATGAAGTAGCACTTAATCACTACATTAAGAAGGCTACATGCAATTAAATATTTTCAAACTCTTTTTAAAATTTACATTTAAATTAAAAACATGGGGAAGAAGGCAAAATATGTATAAATGTATAAATATATCTTACTGTTTTATTTAAATTTGATTTTTTTAAAAACAAGGAAAAGTAAACACGAACATATTCTGTCAATTTTGGCAAATAAATGTTTCCTTGATTCTTTTTCTTTTATGTTTGTTGTTGGAAAACATGGATCATACATGGTTTATTTGGATTCTGTAGTATTTGTACAGTTATCAACAGGAAATTACAAACACTCTATAATGTTTGGATAATATAGACCATTAAAGATAGAAATAAAGAAAAGCTATCAATATCAGTATTAACTATCATACTGATAATTAATGCTTAAAATATCAATGTTAATGTCACATGGTATGGAAATATTTTGGGTATTCAAAAATAAAATTATGATATGAGTATACACTGTGTAAATAAACTATGAGACATTGGTTTTCCATACTGGCTTCAATCTCCACATCCTCAGACACATGTTTGTGTTGACACAATCACAGCACTCAGGGCTTCTGACAGCACAATCAGCTTTCCCTTCAGGTGATAAATGGGGAAGCATAGAAATCGGTATCCACTTAGTGTTGCCTCCATTCTTTACTGCACTATGTTTCCATGATGCTAAAAATAAAAAAAAAGAGGCCAATCTCACTATGAAGAGGAGGATAGAATGGTGTTCTTGATTTCAGCAGTTTAATTAATCCCAGTGATATGGAGGCAGGGCACTTTGGTGCAGAGAGAGTAGGAAAAGGCATTTGACAGGAGGTCTTCCAGTGTGGATCCTGCTTTCCACAACTCAGTGTTAATGGCTACCAAACTGTGTTTTACTAATGCTGGAGTTCAACCAATTAATGGCTGAGCTGCAGAAGTGCTTCTGAAGACAGATGATGCTATGGGAACAAGGAAGTGTGGCTGATCCTGAATGGTAGCGATGTTATTTGTGCTGGACCCCTCAGATTCCTTTTCTGTTTCTTTCCTTATTATTATTGTACTGGAGGAAGGGGCTGGAAACAGATGTGGAGTAACCAGCCTATGAAACTATTTTGTCCTGTCCTACCTTATTTACACAACAAATCTGAACAATCACCTAGGAGCCCTGGTGGCACAGTGGATAGAATGCAGTATTGCAGGCAAATACTGCTCACAGCTTGGAGTTCGATTCTGGCTGGGTTCAAGGTTGACTCAGCCTTCCATCCTTCTGAGGTCAGTACAGTGAGGACCCAGATTGTTGGGGGCAATACACTGACATTTGTAAATTGCTCAGAGAGTGTTGTAAAATACTATGGAGCAATATATAAGCCTGCTATTACTATTGCTATTTAACTTATCTACTGAAAGCTACAACTTGCAAACTTGCTATAAACTACCTGGAATTAAGATGAACAACCATTTAAATCTTTTAAATAAATATTTAAATCTTTTAAATTCACTGTGATTTTCAAGAGTCATGCTAAATCACAATAAGTTGCAATTTCTAAAATCAAGTTTTCAATCTTGTTTTACTTCATACATTTGGATTCCTGTTGCATAGTGAAAGAGATAACATCATTACTGAACTCAGCAAGGGTAATAATCTCTCTTAATATACTTCCTGAAACCATATGTATAAATGAGATAGGAAAAGCTGGATGAAGTGTGCATGCGTCAAGGGCCGATTGCTCCAAGTGCTAAATAGAAGAAATGTTCAACAAGATTAGTCTAACAGAAGACTGAAGTGCCAAGAACATTTGATGACTACCACAGAGGACAAAAATAATAGCAATTAATAGAAATAGTGTATACCCTTGACTATGAAAGAATCTGCTTGAATTAAATCAGCCTTCCTCAATCAGGATTGTTCCAGGTGTGCTAAGGCTATAGCTCCCTGCATCTTAATATTTGGGGATTCTATTCACTCTTATTCTTTCAATTTGAAAGAACAAAAATAGTTAAGAAAAGGATGCTAACAACAAATGGGGAAAGTAACAAGTAGAACCTCTTACAAAAAAAAATCCTATTAACATTTCACTGTGTCACAGTATTTCCAAATTCATAGCATCATACAGTTTAAAGAGGTCACAAGTCTAACCTCCTGCTGGATTCACTATACCATACCTGACAGATGACAATCCATCCTCTGTTTGAAAACTTCCAATAAAGGGGAAGAAACCATTTCACATGGCAACCTGACTGACAGCTGTCACTGACTTAAATGTGGTATGCACGACTGAACGCAATACTCCAGGTGAGGCATGAATATGGCTGAGTAGAGCAGAATCATTACTTCTTGCGATCTGGGCTCTACACTCACCTTGATGCTCCTTTAGATGTCACTGACCTTTTTTGCAGCTGCATTACGCTACTGGGGCATGTTGAGTCTGTGATTTATTGGTACCCCCAAGTTCTTGTCACAGGTCTTGACCCAAATTTCCCCAATTCTGTACATTTCCTGTTGTTCTTACTTAGATGCTTTGCTTTGCTTTGCTCCTATACAATTTCTTTCTATCTGCTTCTGTCCACTGTTCTAGCCTAAGACTGTTTTTTCCTGTCATGAATTAGTCACTCTTCCTAGCTTTGTTGAGGTCCTTGTGATAGATAATGACATAAATTGGTTATTTGGAAACACATTCACATGCCCATAATCTTTCCTGTTCATAACTATCACTTGTAGGACATTAGAGTGAGTCTCCAACAGGAATTTGCTGCTGTGCCATCATCCTACAGAGAATTTGTTGATGGTTTTAATACAGAAGAGAGGTCTGAATGACTCAAGAATCTTGCAGATGATGGTAGCCATTTCCTTCCCATGATCTTCCACTACCTAACAACAGCAGGCTATTGATTGAATAGGAATGCAAGAATCAGATTTCTGTTTGTTTTACTTCTCTAATATTCTTAGTTGGGATTATAGATATGTGCTGAGGAGCACGTCTCCAGAGTATTGCATTTTGAAGACAAACAAAAACAGAAAAATGAGAGAAGGTGTAAAAAAAAAACCCTCATAATGCAATGAACACATATACTGTCATGGGGGGAAAGGAGTATATAAATTCATTTTTGAGATGCATCAGGAAAAGCTTTCCTATATTACTATTAAATGCAAGTTCTTCCAGAGATCTAAAGGGATCTATAAAGGACAGATAGATCTTTTCATATCCTGTAGCTGAAGCTGAAAAACCAAAGCAATTCTCCACTGAAGCAGCAAAAATTCAGCACGGACGCATTCTGCAGACCCCATCAGCCACGGAATTTTGAATGGTACAGTCAGAAAAGACCCTCTTCTACTCTGGCTCTCACACTCTGGATCAGTATGCTCTGCAAGGTGAGTTCTGCATTTACCTTTTTGGTCTCCCAAAAGGCCTTGAAAGATGTAGCTTTGTCAAACAACCATGAGGCTCCAATGAGAGTGTGGCATTTTGGAGGTAGATAGTGGATTAGATAACACCCCACACCCTCCTTGTATGCACTTTGCTCCCTCCCTCTCCTTCCTGGTCAGTTTTATTTTAATTGAATTTTAATTTAAGATCCATATTTATTGTTTTATTCTTTTATAGTGCATTTTAATGGTTTACCTGCCTGCCTATCTTTTAACGCACAGGTAAATAGTAACCATAAGAACATTTTATGTAATAAATAAGTTTCCTCAATATCCCAGAGTATTATCTAATCAAGAATGATGTCTTCTATTATCACTTCAGAGCTCAATTTCAGAAACGTATTGTTTTTTGAAGAAATCAGGCTTCTGCAATGGCTAATAAGCAAAACACATAAATTCTTCAGGAAGATTCCACTAGAGCAGGGGTGTCAAACTTACGTCGTCACGGTGGCATCATGTGATGTATCGGGACTTTTTCCCCCTTCGCTAAACCAGGGGTAGGTGTGGCCAGTGTGTGATGCATCCAGCCCCCGGGCCACGAGTTTGACANGGGGTGTCAAACTTACGTCGTCACGGTGGCATCATGTGATGTATCGGGACTTTTTCCCCCTTCGCTAAACCAGGGGTAGGTGTGGCCAGTGTGTGATGCATCCAGCCCATGGATCAGGAGTTTGACAGCCCTGCACTAGAGCATATGAACATGTTGGGTGGGGAATCCTGGGAGTTGAAGTACACAGATCTTAAAGTTGCCAAGGCTGAAAAACATTGCACCAGAGTCATGGGCAGACAAATAAGATAGGAAGCTGCTGACCATTGCAGAGATAATTGACCACTGTAAGATAGGGTATCTTGGTCACTTTCTAATTAAATAAATGTAAAAATACAATCCACAACAGTTTTTCTGAAGTTCTTTTCTTCTTTGGAAGAATTTCTGCAGCAATTTATTTTTCCCCTTAATGCTAAAGAAAAATCAATAGGAAGATTGTGTGAGATGTCTTCCTTCTCTCTGCCACTACTAATAACATTTTGATTTAACTTTATCAAATCTTCTTTAAAAACATTTCTGCTAGCAGCAAATGCAACATTTTGTGGCAGAGTTTCATAACCTCATTTTGCTCATGCTTTGAATAAACTGCTGATCAAATATTTTCAGTTTTCAAGATGCAGAAAACAGTTCAGTTTAAGTCCCAAACAATAATTTATGAACTTCAGGATCATGTTCAGGACTAGACTGATAAGAGTCAATCTGAAATAATAGCTCATCATCACCTTTTTACTAAACTTAACCTCATAAGAAATCTCCATATAGGGTTGCTTCTTTTAAAGACAATTTCCAAAGAGAACACTGCTAATTCTATTTCCCTGACAATGCTTAAGAAGGCTTCTTACTGTAGTTTCATACTGTCCGTTCTGTGCTTATTTATATATGAAGCTGAGAAAAGACAACACTCAGAATCATTCCCAGAAAAAAAAGGTCAATGCTTCATGTTGAGATCCTTAAGAAGCTCTCTTGTCCATGTCTTCCTGTCTGTTTGAAAAAGAGCACTAAATTTCTAGATCATTATGATAATTTCTAACATATTCCTGTTTCTAGGAATTAGATCTATCACAAAGATCCTGCATCACTGATCATTTATTCATATAAATATGCATTTTAGTCTGATGGCTTTTTAAAATTTTTCACTAAGTGTGGTTATCTACATAGCTCCATATCAATGAGGAATTTATCCTAATTCTATTAATGGGGTTGTCCCAAAATGAGCTTAAAATGGACGTTTAAATGCAATGAAATTTGTTATTGGAATTTACCTAGAATGACTCAACATGACAAGTTGCTGCTCATTTCATCATTAAAACAACAACAAAGGAAATTGAGATGGGGAATTTGCAAATGATGCTGTGTTTTGCCAGCTTCCTTTGACAAATGTTATTAGTGAAAGCTTTCACATATTGAGAAGTTTTTGAAGATTATTGGTTGGTGTAGGTTCTTTATGTTCTGGTTTTTATTCTGTCTTCTATAAAACAGAACATTTTAATGTCTTTTGAGATTTATTACTTTTATTGTTTTATTGGTTTTCTGTTAGAAACACAATACTTATGGTATTTGTTGGGAAAATAAGAGTAGTAAGGAGTATAGTATATCTTTGCCACCTTGAGTTACTTATAAAGTAATCAAGATAGGATAAAAATAAAATAAAAACGGGGAAATGTGATGAAGGTAATAGCAATAGCACTTAGACTTATATACTGCTTTATAGCCCTCTCTAAGCAGTTTACATAGTCAGCATATTGCCCCCAGCAATCTGGGTCCTCATTTTACCCACCTTGGAAGAATGGAAGGCTGACTCAACCTTGAGCCTGGTGGGAACAGCCGAAAGTCAGCAGTACAGCACTCTAACCACTGCACCACCAAGGCTCTGATATAAAGTAAATACTCTTTCAATTTGACTTTGATTCCTAGTTGTTGATGGACATAACTGAATTCTTTACTTGACATTAAAGGAGCTGCTTGCTGTTACCTTCTTTGGAAGATTTTTTTCCTTGTCTTGTATTTGCTCAAAGCCCCTTATTGAATTATTAGCCAGGCCAAACTCTGCTTAGCTTTTTAATCTAGACAAGATTGCCCAGATATTATTACCTATTCTTTGAATTTTGCATTCAGCACTTCAGAAGATCATATTTATGCTGAGACATTCTCCCCATGGAATTCTCCCAGGAAGGTGTTCTCATTAGAAGTATCACAATATAAGATATTCCTTCAGTAATTACCATGTTATTTTCAAGAACAGAGAATTGAATGGGGAAAAAGTATGTAAGCTGTTTGTGTAGAATGTGTTAAATATATTATTCCATTAATAGATCCAAGATTTGTTAGGTATTAGCATACTTACCTCTGATTGGTTGGTCAACAATGGTGGGGAATTCGAATCAGCCGGCAATGGCTTAAGCCACGAACAGCTCGGCTATAAAAGGAGCTGCCGCAGCTTCATTGGTCAGTCTGCAATATAACCAAATAAAGAAGTTACTTGATCAGAGTCTCCCGCGTTTCTCTCACCCACGATACAACACTGGCGACGAAGGTGGGATTCTGAAGCAAACGGGACCAGCAAGCACGTGGCAACGGACCGGACAAGAACCAAAATGGCTGGGACCAACATGCCACCATTTGATCCAACAACCGAGGATTGGGAATCGTACGTTGACCGATTCCACATGTTCCTGGAAGGAGGCGACCTGATGAAAATTTTGGAGCAAAGGAAGTGAGCCATCTTCCTCACACATTGTGGCCCCGCCATTTTCAAAATGGCCAAAGCTCTCTCGGCACCAAACGACATAAAAACGATGGCCTGGCCAGACTTAGAATCCTGAGGGCTCACTCCACTCCACCGGTGTCCTGCCTCATCAAGAGACAGGAGTTCTACTGGAGAGACCAGAAGGATGGAGAGAGCATCATCAATTTCATTGTGAGCCTGACAAACCTTGCCGGGGCTTGTGAATTCTGAACGTGGATGAGGCAATGAGAGATCGCATAGTCCTGGGACTCAAGGACCTGACACTACAGAGCCGACTCCTGACAAAACCCAAAATAACACTAAAAGAAGTCATTGAAGAAGCATCAGCCATAGAAGCATCCCAGAAGTCTGCCGCAGCCATGAGGAAAATGAATAAGACACCACAACCCCCACAGAAAGAAGCTGCAGCAGCCATTCATCGCGAGGACCTTGAGTCTGAGTCAGGATCAGATGAGGAGGAGGAAGTGAACCAACTCCAATCAGAAAAGCACCAAAGAAGCCAAGAAGGAAAGAGAAAAGATTTCTGGTGTGCAGGATGCGAAGGAAACCACCCTCAATCAGAATGCCATTTCTGCGATGCTATATGCCAACAATGTGAGCAACGAGGCCACATTGCGAGGGCCTGCCAGGCATCCAAACCCAACACCAGAAGACAAAGACAGAGCACACCTCCACAAAGCCGAGAAAGCCTACTCGAGAGCCAAAGGAGTCAATTCAGCCAGAGCCGACGGAATGAGTCGGCCACTACGAGAAGTGAAATGCACCAGACAGTGAGGGTGGGCCATTCCAGCACAATGAATGCTAAGAAAGTTCATGTCCAAGTCACTATAGAGGGAAAGGAATGCCGAATGGAAGTGGACTCAGTATCATACCTATCGATGGTATCCTGGGATACCATCAAAAGACTAAGCCCAAACATTACCAAAGACCAGCTGAGCCAACAGAGACTAATCCTAAAAGATTATCAAGGCAAGAAGATTCCTGTCATAGGCATAGGGAAATTCCAAGTGACCTTCAAAAATTACTCCGGTATCCTACCCTTAACTGTGGTTGACAGGGACCAACCAAGCCTGCTGGGGCTCGAGTGGTTCAAGCCATTGGGGATCGAAGTCACTGGAATACACAGCATCACCGAAAGCGAATGGGAAGTACTCAGAGTCCCCTATCTCATTTAACCTAGACCAACCATAGCCCCAATCAGACTAAAAGCGAGGCAAGTTCCGTTCGCGCTCAAACCCAAAATAGACAAACAGTTAAACAAGCTCATCACCCAAGGAATCCTAGAACCTATAGACCATGCTAAATGGGAAACACCTATAGTCACATCTATCAAGCCAGATGGGTCTGTGCGGATCTGTGCAGACTACAAGGCCACCCTGAACCGCACCCTACAACAGAGTGCGTACCCCTTCCCAGTGGTGCAACACCTTTTACATTCCCTGGGGTGGGAGAAGATCTTCGCAAAGCTTGATCTCGCACAAGCCTACCAACAATTACGCGTAGATGCTGAGACAGCAGAAGCCCAAACAATCATAACACACCAAGGGGCTTTCAAATGTAAGCACCTGCAATTTGGGGTCAGCATTGCCCCGGGGCTATTCGAGAGCCTCATGAAACACCTATTACAAGGGGTAAAATGGGTGGTCCCTTATTTCGATGATGTCCTCATATCAGCGGAGGACAAGGAACAATTACAAGAAAGCCTAAGGGAAGTCCTAAGCCGATTCAAAGAGGTGGGACTAAAAGTAAAAAAAGAAAAATGCCAACTGGCAGCCGACAAAGTAGAATTCCTGGGCTATCTAATAGACAGCAAAGGGATCCACCCCATGGACAGTAAAATCAAAGCAATCAAAGAAGCCCCCAGGCCAACAAACAAAACAGACTTGCAAGCCTTCCTTGGCCTCATTAACTTTTACAATATATTTTTATCACAGAAAGCAACAGTGGCAGAGCCACTCTACAGACTCCTTGACAGGAAGGCAGCCTGGGCCTGGGGGAAAAAGGAAGAAACAGCATTCCAAGCAATAAAAAAGATAATCACATCAGACTGAGTACTAATCCAGTATAGCGAGACCTTACCCCTAATCCTAACCTGCGATGCATCACCTTTTGGGGTCGGCATAATCATCAGTCACATACTTCTGGATGGAAAAGAAGCCCCCATAGCATTTTATTCAAAGACTTTGTCCAAGCCGGAAAGAAATTATAGTCAATTCAACAAAGAAGCCCTAGCCACAGTTACTGGAATCAAGCGAGATAGAGATAGAGCAACCTCGAATATCCTGTCACTCAGAATGACATGATGGACAGAGTTCCTAGCCGCCTATGATTACAACTTAATCTACAGACCCAGAAAAAACATTGACCATGCCGATGCACTCAGTCGATGCCCCCTACGAAACCTGGATGAGGACCCAGCGCCAGCCACATCCACTTTCCTGATTGAGACTATGGAGGAATGCCCGGTGACCGCAACAGACATCGCAAGAGCAACCTCTAAGGACAGAACCCTGGCACGAATACTGAACTGGCTAGCGAGGGAATGGCCCAAGACAGAAACAGCCAAAGAGACTAAACCATTCAGGTCCAGGCAAAAAGAACTATCCATACTGAAAGGGTGCATACTGTGGGGCGACCAGGTGATAATTCCAGAGAGCCTAAGGGATGACATAATGGGGATGTTGCAAATCCCTGGCAAGGAGCTATGTGTGGTGGCCAGGGATGGACAAACAAATAGAGGCCTCGGTAGCTACCTGCAAGGCCTGCTAGGGATCCAGGTCTTCACTGCCCATAGCACCCACCCACGAGTGGGAAACCCTCAGCGGGCCCTGGTCTAGGGTTCATATCGATTTCGCAGGACCAGTTAAGGGACACACATTTTTAATAATAGTGGATGCTTATTCTAAACAGCTGGAAGTCAGCATAATGCAGTCCACCACAACAGAGGCAGTCATTAGAAAATTGAGGAAACTATTTGCAACACATGGCCTGCCAGGCATAATCGTATCCAACAATGGGCTCCAGTTCACGGCCACCCAATTTGAGGGGTTCCTAGCACAGAACAGGATAAGGCATGCCTTAACAGCACCGGGGCATCCGTCCACAAATAGACAAGCAGAATGCATGGTATGGTACACCAAGGAAACTCTCCAAAAGCTAGGGCCCGGGGACACACAAGCCAAAATAGACAAGCGGTTAAGTATACAGCACATAACGCCTAGTGCAACAACTAATAAAAGCCCTGCTGAGTTATTCATGGGAAGGAAGCTAAGATCGCCTCTACACAGACTTCACCCCATATATAACCCAGACAAACCTGTAAATTCATCCAGGAAATGCCGGACATTTCAAACAGGGGAACCAGTTTACGCCAAAAATCTAACAGGGGAACCCTATGGATAACTGCAAAAGTGGCCCAAGTAACCAGGCCCTGCTCTTACAGAGTGGATACAACAGATGGGCAAAGTTGGAGGAGGCACATAGATCAACTCAGAGCCCGAGGGATGACGGGCGGCCAAGACATAAGCAGAGGGGAGGGAAGATCCCTCAATCAGGTGAACACAATCAGAGAGGAGGGGGGAGACCCCTCACAAACAAGAGCAAACACAAAACAGACTCTAACAACAAATGAGACACAACCTCAACACTTAAGACTAGCACCAAATGAGACAAGCAGGCACATACCTGAATCCCAAGAACAGGGCAGCATAGCCAGGCAGGAACAGGTCCATGCAGAAGTTGAAAGGGTGGCCTCTAGTGGAGACAAAATGGCTGCCCCAACCAGAAGGTTCCAGGAGGTTCCAAGGGAAGAAACAGGAGAGACAGTAAATCCATCCGAACAGTTCAAAGACCAACCAGCAACTGAGCTGCGCAGGTCCAGTTGCACCCTCAAAAGCCCCGCCTACTTATGTGATTATGTAAGTTAGTTAGAGACAGGATTGGGTGGACCGAACCAGGAGGGGAGGGGTGTTAGGTATTAGCATACTTACCTCTATTGGTTGGTCAACAGCGGTGGGAAGTTAGAATCAGCCAGCAACGGCTTGAAGCCGCGAACAGCTCGGCTATAAAAGGAGCTGCCGCGGCTTCCATTGGTCAGTCTGCAATATAACCAAATAAAGAAGTTACTTGACCGGAGTCTCCTGCATTTCTCTCACCTACGATACAACAGGATTAATTATTAATAATCATTTTTATTTGAGAAAAGTTTCTTAAACTCAAGTAAGCAAAATGTATCAGCATGCATTATGCATTAATCTAAGGAAAGTTATTATCTCCTTCACATTCTAGGAAATAAATAGGAATGGCAACTGCAGAATATTATTCAGTGTTTCAGCACAGTCAATCGGAAACCTAAGCTGGGGAAGAATGGTAACCAGAAGTGAAACAGAGTCTACCCAAGGACAACACTGAATTTCAATTGAGTCCAGTTTTTAATAGGTAAAATCTTGCTAGTCTAAAGCTATAATCTTCTAATCTTACAGATTTACCCTGGGAGATTTCAGGATATGGTTACTCAGTCGCCATGTCCAGTTCAGAACTGTGCAGTTTCCTATTTTGGGCCTGTCTCTGTAATAGGCTGCTTTCTCCCTGAGAAGTCATAGTGTGATTACCAAGAATTCCCTTCCCCGCCTCCTCCATACACAGACTCCTTCTCTAGATGCACATTCCATCCAAGCAGCAAAAATAATAGGAAAAATTGGAGACAGGACAAATAGGCAAGAATATATATTTCTGCCTGTAAATTCTAAGGGTTTATATAGTTACTTGTGGCCATTATGGAATATGATGTCTATGTTAACATTTTTTTATTTCTCTTGCTAAATTATGACCGTAGCTAGCATCAGTGTGGTTTGAGGTTTAGTAAGTATTTCTGTACAATGTTATTAGCCACCAAAGGTTATATATTTTAGATGCATGGTTCTATAGATAATCTACATAAATAATTAAACAAACACCTGGCTGACTTGTTCTGAGCTTGGAAACTAACCAGATTTGGTTGGTGAAAACCCACTAGCTAAAGCTGGAGGTTAATGAGAGAAGTAGAAAAAAACCAACGCATACTAAAAAAACATTCTACATTTTTTCGCTAAGAAAATGCATGAGTATTTCTACCCAACCACTAAGAGTTGAGGTTAACTTAAATGTGCCGTTACTCTTTATTTCAGGATAATAGCAATAAAATTGCATACCTACAAGTCTCTTGAAATCAATTTTCCAAAACAATTACTTTCAGGCAGAGATCTAATTTTCTGTCAGAATTCTCCTTTTTCTCCTTTATTTTGGTAGATGCAGATCCTGGCAATTTGCAACATAAACCTAAGGAATACTTAGATTTGTTTTAGAATCTGTTTTCTTTTTTTTAAGCAAAGTTATAAAGTCAGAATAGAGAGCAAATACTAAGGAGAAATTGTGAAATCAAGCCATTTCAGCTCTTTGATTTCTTTTAGCAAGTTGCAGAACACAAAGTGTCTATTTTTGTGTGTGTATTTACAATAGGAAGAAACCCAGCAATACGAGAAACAACTCATACCTAATTAGATCAGAAGTCCATGTAGATCATTATGGCTCAGGAAATATGGTGGCACAGTGGTTAGAATACAGTATTGTAGGCTGACTGCCAGGAGTTCGATTCCTTTCATCTTGATTGGCCCAAGGTTGACTCAGCCTTCTATCCTTCTGAAGTCAGTAAAATGAGGATCCAAATTGTTTGTTTGTTTATTTATTTATTTAT